>JBBHAA010003400.1:0-120000 GCA_037953035.1 Aquarana catesbeiana
ACCGGCTTCAGTGTACAAGCGAATTGTCTACTTGTACACTAAAGAGAGAAATGCGATTGGCTGCACGGATCGGAGGCCCCTCCTCTCTCTACTGAACACACGGGGAAAGAGAACTTGCGGCGGTGGCCATATTTTCGGAGCCAGAAAAATAAACAGTCCCAATGTTGGCAAGTATGCTCATCATGTATGTGAGATACAGGCCTCAGAATTTAAACTCTTGGGGGCAGGGAGTGTGTACAGTGCTGTGTAAGCTGTCCTCTCTGTATAAATAAATAATACAGTGTACACCCCCCAACTTCCTGTGTGTGTGACCCCCAAATCCACCAACAGGGGGAAGAGAATCCTCATTAACAGCGAAGATGACAGAGCACACCCACCCACATGGATATCCGGTCTTCACAGACCCACCGGACAGATCCCTAGTCTACACACCCCCCTGGATGGATCTCCGACCTACACAGACCCCCCAGAGGGATCCCCTGCCTACACAGACCCCCCAGAGGGATCCCTGGTCTACATAGACCCCCCAGAAGGATCCCCAGTCTACACAGACCCCTCAGAGGGATCCCTGGTCTACACAGACCCCCCCCAGAGGGATCCCTGGCCTACACAGAACCCCCCCAGAGGGATCCTCAGTCTACACACCCCTCTGGATGGATCCATGGCCAACACAGACCTCCCAGAGGGATCCCCAGTCTACACAGACCCCCCTTGATGGATCCCCGGTCTACACAGACCCCCCTGGATGGGTCTCTGGCCTACACAGACCCCCTTGGATGGGTCACTGGTCTACACAGACCCCTTCCCAGACGGATTCCCAGTCTATATAGACCCCCCCAGAGGTATCCCCGGCCTACACAGACCCCCCCAGAGGGATCCATGGTCTACACAGACCCCCCCCAGAGGGATCCCCGGTCTACACAGGCCACCCCAGAGGGATCCCTGGCCTACACAGAACCCCCCAGAGGGATCCTCAGTCTACACACCCCCCTGGATGGATCCATGGCCAACACAGACCTCCCAGAAGGATCCCTGGTCTACACAGGCCCCCTCAGAGGGATCCCCGGTCTACACAGACCCCCCTGGATGGATCCCCGGTCTACACAGACCCCCCTGGAAGGGTCTCTGACCTACACAGACCCCCCTGGATGGGTCACTGGTCTACACAGACCCCTTCCCAGAGGGATCCCCGTCTACATAGACCCCCCCAGAGGTATTCCCAGCCCTACGCAGACCCCCCCAGAGGGATCCATGGTCTACACAGACTCCCCCCCAGAGGGATCCCTGGTCTACACAGTCCCCCCAGAGGGATCCCTGGTCTACATAGACCCCCCCAGAGTGATCCCCAGTCTCCACAGAACCCCCAGAAGGATCCCTGGTCTACACAGACCCCCCCCCAGAGGGATCCCTGGCCTTCACAGAACCCCCCAGAGGGATACTCAGTCTACACACCCCCCTGGATGGATCCACGGCCAACACATACCCCCTAAGGGATCCCCGGCCTACACAGGCCCCCCCCAGAGGGATCCTGAGTCTACACACCCCCCTGGATGGATCCCCGGCCTACACAAACCCCCCCTGGACGGGTCTCTGGTCTACACAGACCCCCCTTGAGGGACCCCCAGTCTGTACAGACCCCCCCAGAGGGATACCTGGTCTAAACAGACCCCCCAGAGGGATCCCTGGACTTCACAGACCCCCCCCAGGACAAATCCCTGGCCTACACAGACCCCCCCCAGAGGGATCCCTGGCCTACACAGGCCCTCCCCAGAGGGATCCCTGGTCTACACAGACCCCCACCCCCCCGAGGGATCCCCGGTCTGCACAGACCCCCTTGGATGGATCCCCGGTCTACACAGACCCCCCCGGACGGGTCTCTGGCCAACACAGACCCCTCAGAGGGATCCCCAGTCTACACAGACACCCCCCCACATGGATACCCAGCCTATACAGACCCCCCTGGATGGTTCCCTGGCTTACACAGACCCCCCAGAGGAATCCCTAGTCTACACACCTCCCTAGATGGATACCCGGCCTACAGAGATCTCCCTGTACTGATCCCCGGGCTACACAGACCCCCGTGGACAGGTCTCCAGTCTACCCAGACCCCCCCCAGAGGTATCCCCTGCCTACACAGTCCCCCCCAGAGGGATCCCTGATCTACACAGACCCCCCAGAGGGATCCCCGGTCTAAACAGACCCCCCAGAGGGATCCCTGGTCTACACAGACCCCCCTAGAGGGATCCCCGGCCCACACAGACCCCCCAGAGGGATCCCTGGACTACATAGACCCCCAGAGGGATCCCCAGTCTACACAGACCCCCCAGAAGGATCCCTGGTCTACACTGACCCCCCCGATTGATCCCCAGCCTACACAGACCCCCTTGGATGGATCCCCGGTCTACACAGACCCCCCCAAAGGGATCCCCGGTCTACACAGACCCCCCCAGAGGGATTCCTGGTCTACACAGACCCCCCTAGAGGGATCCCCGGCATACACAGACCCCCCAGAGGGGTCCATGGACTACATAGACCCCCCTAGAGGGATCCCCAGTCTACACAGACCTCCCAGAGGGATCCCTGGTCTACACTGACCCCCCTGGATTGATCCCCAGCCTACACAGACCCCCCTGGATGGATCCCCGGTCTACACAGACACCCCTGGATGGATCCCCGGCCTACACAGACCCCTCAGAGGGATCCCTGGTCTACACACCTCCCTGGATGAATCCCTGGCCTACAGAGACCTCTCTGTACTGATCCCTGGTCTACACACTACATAGACACCCCTGGACGGATCCCCGGGCTACACAGCCCCATCCCCTGGACGGGTCTCCGGTCTACACAGACCCCACCTCCAGAGGGATCCCTGGCCTACACAGGCCCTCCCCAGAGGGATCCCCGGTCTACACAGACCCCCCTAGGGAGATCCCAGGCCTACACAGACACCCCAGAGGGATCCCTAGTCTACATAAACCCCCCCAGAGGGATCCCTGATCTACACAGACCCCTCCTGGACGGGTATCTGATCTACACAGACCCCCCTTGAGGGATTCCCAGTCTACACAGACCCCCCAGAGGCATTCCCAGCCTACAAAGACCCCCCCCAGAGGGATCCCCGGCTACACAGAATCTCCCCCCGGATGTATCCCCAGCTTACACAGACCCCCCTGGATTAATCTCTGCTCTACACAGACCCCCCCTCCAGAGGGATCCTTGGCCTACACAGACACCCCCCCCAGAGGGATCCCCAGTCTACATCAGGTGTCCCCAGCGGAGCCCCCCTTACATCAGGTGTCACCAGCGGAGCCCCCCTTACATCAAGGGTGTCTCCAGCGGAGCCCCCCCCTTACATCAGGTGTCACCAGGGGAGCCCCCCTTACATCAGGTGTCACCGGCGGAACCCCCCTTACATCAGGTGTCACCAGCAGAGCCCCTCTTACATCAGATGTCCCCAGCGGAGCCCCCCTTACATCAGATGTCCCCAGCGGAGCCCCCCTTACATCAGATGTCCCCAGCGGAGCCCCCCCTTACATCAGGTGTCAGCAGCGTAGCCCCCTCTTACATCAGGTGTCACCAGCAGAGCCCCCTTACATCAGATGTCCCCAGCGGAGCCCCCCCTTACATCAGATGTCCCCAGCAGAGCCCCCCTTACATCAGATGTCCCCAGCGGAGCCCCCCCTTACATCAGGTGTCACCAGCAGAGCCCCCCGCTTACATCAGGTGTCACCAGCGGAGCCCCCCCTTACATCAGGTGTCACCAGCGGAGCCCCCCTTACATCAGGTGTCCCCAGCAAAGCCCCCCTTACATCAGATGTCCCCAGCGGAGCCCCCCTTACATCAGATGTCCCCAGCGGAGCCCCCCCTTACATCAGGTGTCACCAGCGGAGCCCCCCTTACATCAGATGTCCCCAGCGGAGCCCCCCTTACATCAGGTGTCACCAGCGGAGCCCCCCTTACATCAGGTGTCACCAGCAGAGCCCCCCTTACATCAGATGTCCCCAGCGGTGCCCCCCCCTTACATCAGGTGTCCTCAGCGGTGCCCCCCCTTACATCAGATGTCCCCAGCGGAGCCCCCCTTACATCAGGTGTCACCAGCGGAGCCCCCTTACATCAGATGTCCCCAGCGGAGCCCCCCTTACATCAGGTGTCACCAGCGGAGCCCCCCCTTACATCAGGTGTCACCAGCGGAGCCCCCCTTACATCAGATGTCCCCAGCGGAGCCCCCCTTACATCAGGTGTCACCAGCTGAGCCCCCCTTACATCAGGTGTCACCAGCAGAGCCCCCCTTACATCAGATGTCCCAAGCGGTGCCCCCCCCTTACATCAGATGTCCTCAGCGGTGCCCCCCCTTACAACAGATGTCCCCAGCGGAGCCCCCCTTACATCAGATGTCCCCAGCGGAGCCCCCCTTACATCAGGTGTCACCAGCGGAGCCCCCCTTACATCAAGGGTGTCTCCAGCGGAGCCCCCCCCTTACATCAGGTGTCACCAGGGGAGCCCCCCTTACATCAGGTGTCACCAGCGGAACCCCCCTTACATCAGGTGTCACCAGCAGAGCCCCTCTTACATCAGATGTCCCCAGCGGAGCCCCCCTTACATCAGATGTCCCCAGCGGAGCCCCCCTTACATCAGATGTCCCCAGCGGAGCCCCCCCTTACATCAGGTGTCACCAGCGTAGCCCCCTCTTACATCAGGTGTCACCAGCAGAGCCCCCTTACATCAGATGTCCCCAGCGGAGCCCCCCCTTACATCAGATGTCCCCAGCGGAGCCCCCCTTACATCAGATGTCCCCAGCGGAGCCCCCCCTTACATCAGGTGTCACCAGCAGAGCCCCCCCTTACATCAGGTGTCACCAGCGGAGCCCCCCCTTACATCAGGTGTCACCAGCGGAGCCCCCCTTACATCAGGTGTCCCCAGCAAAGACCCCCTTACATCAGATGTCCCCAGCGGAGCCCCCCTTACATCAGATGTCCCCAGCGGAGCCCCCCCCTTACATCAGGTGTCACCAGCAGAGCCCCCCCTACATCAAATGTCCCCAGCGGAGCCCCCCTTACATCAGGTGTCACCAGCAGAGCCCCCCTTACATCAGGTGTCACCAGCAGAGCCCCCCTTACATCAGATGTCCCCAGCGGTGCCCCCCCCTTACATCAGATGTCCTCAGCGGTGCCCCCCCTTACATCAGATGTCCCCAGCGGAGCCCCCCTTACATCAGGTGTCCCCAGCGGAGCCCCCTTACATCAGATGTCCCCAGCGGAGCCCCCCTTACATCAGGTGTCACCAGCGGAGCCCCCCCTTACATCAGGTGTCACCAGCAGAGCCCCCCTTACATCAGGTGTCCCGAGCGGAGCCCCCCTTACATCAGGTGTCCCGAGCGGAGCCCCCCTTACATCAGATCTTCCCAACGGTGCCCCCCTTACATCAGATGTCCCCAGCGGAGCCCCTTCTTACATCAGATGTCCCCAGCGGAGCCTCCCTTACATCAGGTGTCCCCAGCGGAGCCCCCCTTACATCAAGTATCACCAGCGGAGCCCCCCCTTACATCAGGTGTCCCCAGCGGTGCCCCCCCTTACCTCAGGTGTCCTAGTAGGAGGGGGTATACAAAATAATGTCTCCCTCCGCCGGCCGCGTGGTTACAATAGAACCCCTGCCCCTTTCCATAACAGACCGGCAGCGGGGTGGGGGGTAGGCGGGGCGCAGGGTGGACGGCGACGCAGGAGCTTCGTCCAGCCACCCAGCCGTTCCTGGTCTTCTTAAAAATGGCGGGCCGCGGAGCTCTAGCAGCGGCAGGGAAAAATTGGGAAAAACTGGATTTCTCGGGACATTTCCCGGGAAACAATAAAATCGGGAAAAGAGTCCAAATCCCGGGAATGTCCCGGGAAATCCGGGACAGTTGGTAAGTATGAGGGACTCAGCCCTGCCACTTTCACAGGATTTGATTGACAGCAGCAGGAGCTAATGGCTCCCGCTGCTATTGATATGTGCAATGAGGAGAGAGATAGCGGCTGCAGTACCGCATTGTGGCCACCAGGTGGCGGCCTTGAGGCAATAATACATAGTCCTTGTATTACACACGAGATGCAGTGCCACACTGTGGCCACCAGGTGGCGCCCTCGAGTCAATAATACATAGTTCTTATATTACACAGGAGATGCAGTACCGAACTGTGGCCACCAGGTGGCGCCCTCGAGGCAATAATACTTAGTTTTTGTATTATATAGGGGCTGCAGTACCGCACTATGGCCACCAGGTGGCGGCCTTCAGGCAATATTGCATAGTTCTGCAGGCCAAAAGGAGGTCATCTGCTGTAGGGAGGACAACTGCAGTCCAAAAAGAAGACAACTGTGAAGCAAAAGGAGAACATAGAATGCATTGAAGTGAAAAAACCATGAGACTTTATAATCACTTCAGATGGAGACCAACTTTGGGTCAGAAGTGAAAACTGGGGGTCAAAAGGAGGTTAGCACTGAGGATCAGGATGACAAGTGAAAGGCAGAAGGTTGAGAACTGCAGGTCAAAAAGATGCCCAGCTGTGGGTCAGAAGTACAACTGTGTGTAAGAAAGTGGGTAACTGCAGGCTAAAAGGAGGTCAGCTGTGGGGCAGGAGGAGGTAAGATAGAGGACAACCAGGGGTCAGAATTAAGACGACTGCAGGTCAGGAGGAGAAATGCTGGTCAGAAGCAGGACAGCTACAGGTCAGGTGAACAACTGTGGGTCAGAAAGGTCTCAAGAGGGACAGCTGCTGGACAGTAAGAGAAAAACTTAGGGGTTCAGAAAGAGAACTGCAGGCTAATTAAACTGCGGGTCAAAAGGAGGCCAGCTTTCGGTCAGAAGGGAGACAACTACAGGTCAGAAGTAGATCACGTTTGGCTCAAAAGGAGGACAAATACTGGTTAGATATAGGATAACTCTGGATCAAAAGGTCAGCTGCAGGACATGAGAACAGCAGGTCAGAAGGAGCACAACTCTGAGTCAAAATGAGGACAACTATGTTTCAGGAGAAAGTCAAGTGCAGCAGGTCAGAAGAAGAAAAACTGCAGGTCAGAAGGAAGTCAACCACAGCTGAGGACAACTGCAGGTCATATAAAGTTAAACTGCAGGAGAGGACAATAGCGGGTCAAAAGGAGGACAGATGCAAGTCAGAATGAGAACTTCAGACCTGGAGGACAACTGCAGGCCAAAGAAAAGACAACTGTGGGACAGTAAGAGGACAGCTAAGGACAATTTGGGGTCAGAAGGAAGTTAACTGCATGTCAGAAAGAATACAACTACAGGTCAACATGAGGTCAGTTGCAGGTCTGGAGGACAACTACAGTACAAAAAGGAGTCAGCTGTGGGTCAAAAGGTGGACAACTGCAGGCCAAAGACAAGACAAAAACAGATCAAAAGGTCAGCTGCGTGTCAAAGGGAGGACAACTGTGGGTCAGAAGAAAATCAACTGAAAAAAATCAGATGGAGGACAAATGTGGGTCAAACGGAGGAGGTTAGCTACAGGTGAAAAGGTCAACTGCAGGCCAGGAGGACAACTGCGGGTCAGATGCAGGACAACTGTGAGTCAGAAGGCCAACTTCAAGTCAGAAGGAAGTTAACTGTGGGTCACAAAGAGGTCAATTTTATGGGTCAGATGGTAGACGCACCAACTAGAAATAAAACATTACTAGATCTACTGATTACCAACAATACAGACCTGATAACAGATGTGGAAATACGGGGCAATTTAGGTAACAGCGATCACAGGTCAATTAGTTTCAGTATAAATCACACAAATAGGAGACATGAAGGGAACACAAAGACACTGAATTTCAAAAGAGCCAACTTCCCTAAACTACAAACCTTGCTAAAAGGCATAAATTGGGATAAAATATTAGGAACAAAGAATACGGAGGAGAGATGGGTTTGCTTTAAGAGCATATTAAATAAGGGCATTAGCCAATGTATCCCATTGGGTAATAAATTTAAAAGAGCGAACAAACATCCTGGATGGCTTAACTCCAATGTAAAAATGCATATAAAAGCAAAGGAGAAGGCCTTCAAAAAATACAAGGTTGAGGGATCATCCACAGCATTCAGAATTTATAAAGAATGCAATAAGAAATGTAAGGGTGCAATTAGGATGGCTAAGATAGAACATGAAAGACACATAGCGGAGGAGAGCAAAAAAAATCCCAAGAAATTCTTTAAGTATGTAAACAGTAAAAAAGGGAGGACAGACCATATTGGCCCCATAAAGCATGAGGAAGGACATCTGGTTACAAAGGATGGGGAGATGGCAGAGGTATTGAATTTATTCTTCTCCTCCGTCTTCACGAGTGAATCGGGGGGCTTCAGTAACCAAAACTGCAGTGTTTATCCTCATGACACAAAACAGGAAGCACCTACATGGTTAACAGAGGACGGAATTAAAATTAGACTTGAGAAACTTAACATTAATAAATCACCGGGACCAGATGGCTTGCATCCGAGGGTACTTAGGGAACTCAGTCAGGTGATTGCCAGACCGTTGTTCCTAATTTTTACAGACAGTCTATTGACTGGAATGGTACCAGCTGATTGGAGAAAAGCCAATGTAGCACCAATATTTAAAAAGGGCCCAAAAAACATCCCTGGGAATTACAGACCAGTTAGCCTAACATCAATAGTATGTAAACACTTGGAGGCAGATAAGGGACTATATACAAGATTTTAGTAATGAGAACGGTGTCATTAGCAGTAATCAGCATGGATTCATGAAGAATCGTTCTTGCCAAACCAATCTATTAACCTTCTATGAGGAGGTGAGTTGCCATCTAGATAAAGGAAGGCCCGTAGACGTGGTGTATCTGGATTTTGCAAAAGCATTTGACACAGTTCCCCATAAACGTTTACTGTACAAAATAAGGTGCGTTGGCATGGACCATAGGGTGAGTACATGGATTGAAAACTGGCTACAAGGGCGTGTTCAGAGGGTGGTGATAAATGGGGAGTACTCAGAATGGTCAGGGGTGGGTAGTGGGGTCCCCCAGGGTTCTGTGCTGGGACCAATCCTATTTAATTTGTTCATAAACGACCTGGAGGATGGGATAAACAGTTCCATCTCTGTATTTGCAGACGATACTAAGCTAAGCAGGGCAATAACTTCTCCGCAGGATGTGGAAATCTTGCAAAAAGACCTGAACAAATTAATGGGGTGGGCGACTACATGGCAAATGAGGTTCAATGTAGAAAAATGTAAAATAATGCATTTGGGTGGCAAAAATATGAATGCAATCTATACACTGGGGGGAGAACCTCTGGGGTAATCTAGGATGGAAAAGGACTTGGGGGTCCTAGTGGATGATAGGCTCAGCAATGGCATGCAATGCCAAGCTGCTGCTAATAAAGCAAACAGAATATTGGCATGCATTAAAAGGGGGATCAACTGCAGAGATAAAACGATAATTCTTCCGCTCTACAAGACTCTGGTCCGGCCGCACTTGGAGTATGCTGTCCAGTTCTGGGCACCAGTCCTCAGGAGGGACGTACTGGAAATGGAGCGAGTACAAAGAAGGGCAACAAAGCTAATAAAGGGTCTGGAGGATCTTAGTTATGAGGAAAGGTTGCGAGCACTGAACTTATTCTCTCTGGAGAAGAGACGCTTGAGAGGGGATATGATTTCAATTTACAAATACTGTACTGGTGACCCCACAATAGGGATAAAACTTTTTTGCAGAAGAGAGTTTAATAAGACTCGTGGCCACTCATTACAATTAGAAAAAAAGAGGTTTAACCTTAAACTACGTAGAGGGTTCTTTACTGTAAGAGCGGCAAGGATGTGGAATTCCCTTCCACAGGCGGTGGTCTCAGCGGGGAGCATTGATAGCTTCAAGAAACTATTAGATAATCACCTGAATGACCGCAATATACAGGGATATGTAATGTAATACTGACACATAATCACACACATAGGTTGGACTTGATGGACTTGTGTCTTTTTTCAACCTCACCTACTATGTAACTATGTAACTATGTCAAGTGCAGGTGAAAAGTACAACTATGGGTCAGAATGAATTAAACCGCAGGTGTGTAGAGGACAGGTCCAAAAGGAGGTCAGCTCCAGGTTTGAAGGTCAAGTGCAGGTCAGGAGGACAGCTGTGGGTCAAAAGAAGGTGAATCACAGGTGAGAAAGACAACTGCAGGTCAGAAGAGTGTCAACCTCGGGTCACAAGTACAATTCCAGGCTAAAAAGAAGATAGCTGCCGTTCAAAATGAGGTCAGCTGCAGGTCATCAGAAAGTCAACTGTGAGTTGGAAAGGCAACTGCGAGTCAGACGGCAGTCAACTGCATCTCAGCATGAGTACAACTGCTGGTCAGGAGGGAGGCAAAAAGGAGGTCCGCTGCGTGTCAGGTCGACTGTGGGTCAGACTGAAGACAGGTGCAGGCCAGGAGAAGGACAAACGGTGGGTCAGAAGGTGGCCAGTTGCAGGTAAGGAGGACAACTGTGATTCAAAGGGAGGTCAGCTGCAAGTCAAAAGCACAACAATTGTGGGTCAGAGGAAGGTCAATTGCAGGTCAGAAAGAGGACAACAGCAGGCTAAAAGGAGATCAGCTGGAGGTCAGGAGGACGACAGTTGTAGGTCAGGAGATGATCAACTGTAGGTTAGAGGGACAACTGCAGCTGTGGATCAGAAGGATTTTTTTTTTAACACAAAATTCCCATAAATCAGATAGACTATATTTCTGGTTTTATTAGGGCACAACATAACATCAAGAAACACCTTGAAGTGTATGTACAAGTGAAATTTGATGAATGGATTCCTCTGGACCTATATTACAATAATCATTAGCAAATACCATGTGATCCCACCAGTTGCCTTGTCTGCATGTAGTAAAGTGTCTACGCCAAGTATGGAAGCGGTTCCATGCTGGCGTGGTCAGGTCCTTCATCTTTTCTGATCGGAGCTACAGGACACCGTACCAATGCATGGTGGGATAGCAGCATGTCCCCCTAGTCAGATTTGCTGACATGCCCGTTGCCCAGCTCTGCCCTTAGGAAAAGGGACAAGCAGGCTGTGCAGTTGCATGATCCCCACTATGGTAACCTGGAAGCGATGACATGACATCACTTCTGGGTTCACTGGATGCAAACAGCACAATTTTTACCATTTTAAAACTCAAAAGCATTTAAAAACAGCGATTGTGGTGTTGTGAAAGCTTTTAAGTGCAAAGGAGGGATTTAGGGGTCTTATAGATCGCAGATCTCTCCATAAAGAGTACCTGTCACTGCCTATTACTTGCACAATGGGGTGTTTACACTCCTTGTGAAAGCAATAAAAGTGATTAAGAAAAAAAATATCAACGCAAGTGTAAAAAAAAAAAAAAATACGCTTTGGTCCCGTATGTAGGCAAACATCGATCGTCCCACACATGTGAGGTATCACCGTGAACGTCAGGTCATGGGCATGTTGTGAAAATGTTTATTAATGTATGTTGTCAGATGTCCCCCAGTGTCAGTTTTGCTGTAATGCGCTCATGCGAGCATGTTCGCACATACAGAGGTTGGTGGAAGACCATTGGCTGCGGAAACCTTCCCGTGGACACGGCAGATCTGTTTGCTCTTTTAAGGATGTTCATTCATGCCTCACCAAGAGACTGGCCATTTCATGGCGACCGCATCTAAACTCCTAAGTAAGCAGATCTGCGTACATGGGAACCATAGCATAACCATACAAAATTATGGCCCACTGAGCCATGATAGAGTATATTAATAAGCAGTAGAGCATTCAATGGCAGGATTCTGCTAAGCTCAACGTGATACCATCTGTGTCTGTGTTACCTGGAGATATACAAGTGCGCTTTCCCGGCATTATATAAGAGAGCTGTCTTTGTGCTTTTAAACGCAAATAAATAATTTGCTTATAGGAGAAGCTTAACATTTCCTGTACAGGCAGTATTTCCAGCACCAGACCCCCTCTGTAAGTCTAAAGTGGTAACCTGTAAAGACTTATAACCACCTCCATACCGGGCCTATTCTGGCACTCCTCTCCTACATGTGAAAATCATAATTTTTTTTGCTAGAAAATTACTCAGAACCCCCAAACATTATAATGGAAAATTTATATCAAATACTTACCGTAATTTTCCTTTCCTGATGGACTCCATGGCAGCCTACGTATGGGTTAATCCCGCCTCTCATACCTCATAGGACCCCACTCCCATAAATCTTTGCTTCTAGCCATAGACCGTGTTCCGTAATATAGCCTACTCCAGCAAATGGGAGGGAACTCCTGCTGCCATGGAGTCCATCAGGAAAGGAAAATTACGGTAAGTATTTGATATAAATTTTCCATTTTCCTGACAGACTCCATGGCAGCCTACGTATGGGAAATGACTAGCCATACACTCCCGGGTGGGAAATTGCTGGTTCAAAGAAAAAAAGGTTTATTTGGCACCGTCAGCAGACAAGACATGCAAACCAAAATTAACCGAAGACAAAGAAGCCGGTTCTACACAATAGTGTGTCATAAAAGTGTTGATCGACGACCAAGAGGCCGCCTTGCAGATTACTTCCGGGGATACATGACGGGAGGCTGCCCATGACGTAGAAACGCTCCTAGTAGAATGAGCGGTCACCGCTTCTGGAGGAGCCAGACCCTTGGCTGCATAAGCCCCTTGTATAGCCTGAACGATCCAAGCTGCAATGACTCTGGAGGAAGCACGCAAACCCTTGTTCTTTCCTTGAAAATAAACAAACAAATGATCGGATCTTCGAAAAGAGGCAGTGACTTCAAGGTATTGCCTTAAAACTTCTCCCACATCCAAAGGGTGAATACTAGAGTCCTCAGTTACCCGGAAAATTGGAAGAACAATCTCCTGATTCTCATGAAAAACTGATGTTACCTTAGGATTTGATCCGAGCATAGGAATCAGGACCACCCGGTCAGGGAAGAAGGTAAGGAATGGTTCTTTACACCCTAGGGAACTGATTTCGGAGACCCTTTTGGCTGATGTTATAGCCACTAGGAATACAGCTTTAAGAGAGAGATCTTTAATAGCTGCTTGATCCACACGTATTTCCTTTTCCGAAAAGAAATTTAGGACAAGGGGAAGATCCCACTTGGAAAACCTCGGCTTTCTTTGAGGCCTGAGTCTTATCGCTCCTCTGAAGAATTGCCTTGTAAGGGGATGTCTGGCCCAGGATATACCTGTGAAGGCAGAGATTGCGGAAACCTGAACCCGTAGAGAACTTACTGATAAGGATAGATCCAGGCCTGTCTGTAAGAAACCAAGAATATCCTGAATCCTTGGGTCGGTACAGGAACCATCAGTGGTGGAAATGTAATCCGCAAATTTTGACCAACATCTTTGGTAAACTCTATTGGTACCTGGTCTTCTGGCATTCAGTAGAGTCGAAATAGCCGCACTTGGACATCCTAGGGCTTCCAACCTTCCCCTCTCAAGAACCAAGCCGTCAGATGGAGCTGGGACGGACATGGGTGAAGAGATGTTCCTTGTAATAGGAGATCTGATCTGGCTGGGAGAGGAATTGGATTCCGGTAGCTGAGTTGTAGTAAGAGGGGGAACCACGGTCTGTTGGGCCAATATGGAATAACTGCCACTATTTCGACCTCTTCCCACCTGAGCCTCGATAGGAAGCGAAGAATGACCGGAACTGGTGGAAAGGCATAAGCCCTGTGGAATCTCCACTGGTCCGTCAGAGCATCCACTCCGAAAGCCTGGGGACAACGACATCTCGTGAAGTACTTCTCCATTTTGTGGTTGCAAGGAGACGCAAACAAGTCCACTTCTGGTGACACTCCCAGGGACAGGATCCAATTGAAAACTTCCGTGTGGAGAGACCACTCGTTGTTGTCCAGGACAAACCTCGAGAGGAAGTCCGCCTGGACATTTTGGACTCCTGGAAGATAGACAGCTGTCAGGTTTGATAGGTTCGTCTGAGCCAGAGACATGATAGGACTCACTTCCTTCAGAAGGGAGAGACTGCGTGTGCCCCCTTGTCTCTTGATATAAGACACCGCTGTTGTGTTGTCTAGCCTCAGGAGGACTGAGGCCCCTGATGTTAAGTGGAGAAAGGCTCGTAGTGCACAGAGGGCAGCTCGGAGTTCCAGGACATTTGAAACTACGCCCCGGGATGGGAAATCCCACTGACCCTGGGCTATCTCCGTCAGACAGAGAGCGCCCCAGCCTCTGCTGCTGGCATCCGTTGTCACCGTGATCCAGGAAACGGGTGCTATGGAATGGCAATTGAGGAGATTCCTCCGCTGCAGCCACCAGGGGAGACTCTCCCGCATGGACGGGGTTATCCGAACCAGATGGTCTCGAGAACCCGGATCCCACTGTTGTAGAAAACCCTTCTGAAAAGGGCGCATCCTCCATTGAGCCCATTTCACCATGGGGGCTGTTGCTACCATGGTGCCGATTATCCTGAGACACTGAGAAGCTCTGAGCAGGGGAGATGACATTGCCAGGTGAATTCTGTCCCGAATCAAAGGGATTTTCTCCAGAGGCAGAGAGATGGTACTCTTCAACGTGTTGAACTGGGCTCCGAGGAATATCAGAGACTGTGTCGGATCTAGATGACTTTTTTCCCTGTTCAACAGCCAACCGAACTCTGTCAGAGTAGAAATGACCTGATCTCGGTGTGACACTAGTTGATCCCTGTCCTGCGAAAGCAAGAGTAGGTCGTCCAGGTAGTGGTGTAAACGGATACCCTTGACTCTGATCAATGCCACGACAGCCAGTAAGAGCTTCGAAAACACTCGAGGCGATGTTGTAAGCCCGAATGGGAGACATGTAAATTGGAGGTGTCTCTGACCCACTGCAAAACGTAGGTACTTCTGGAAGTCTCTCGTAATCGGCACGTGAAAGTAGGCATCTTTCAGGTCTATGGAGACTAGCCAATCGCCTGGCTGTATTATCTGACGAATTGTTAGCAGAGTCTCCATCTTGAATTTTTCCTTCTTGATGAAGGAGTTCAGGTATGTCAGGTCGATGACTGGCCTCCAGGAACCACTCTTTTTGAGGACCATGAACAGGGGGGAATACACCCCTTGAAATTTCTCTTCCGAAGGCACCGGGACGGCAGCCCCTTGAGCTATCAGAGAATCCGTGTATGACAGAAGAATTTGTTTCTTTTCTTCCTGGTGAGGAAGGATTGTGGGAACAAACCGGTGTAAAGGTGGATTGGAGAACACCCACGAATGGCCTGATGAGACTGTTTTGACCGTCCAGTAGTCCCTGATCGAGGCTGCCCAGACGTGCTGAAAAAGGAGTAACCGAGCCCCAACTTGCTCCGCCTGGACAGGCTTCATATCAAAAGGACTTAGAAGCCTCCCGTCCACCAGAAGAGGATGTCTTTGAGGACTTCTGGCCGGAGGGTTGATTTCTCTTCCAGTTTCTCCTGAAATCACGGCCCGGTCTATAGCGGCGGGCATCTCTAGCGCGTTCTTGGTCTTGCCTGGGTTGGGGTCTCCTCTGACCCAAAAGGCGACGATCCTGGGGTAAGAACCCCGACTT
Organism: Aquarana catesbeiana; assembly: GCA_037953035.1. NCBI lineage: Eukaryota > Metazoa > Chordata > Amphibia > Anura > Ranidae > Aquarana > Aquarana catesbeiana. The sequence continues at coordinate 15,493 of JBBHAA010003400.1, forward strand.
ACCCCCTGTAGCACGGGTAATGGCGGAATCAAGTTTGTTCCCAAAGAGGGAGGAACCCTCAAAGGGAATTCTACACCAAGCCTGTTTAGAGGCAGGATCCGCAACCCACGGGCGCAGCCACAAAGCGCGCTTGGCTGTGACTGAGGAAAGCATGACCCGTGCCACTAGGCGGATAATATCCAGGGATGCTTCCCCCAGGAAGACTGACGCCAGTTTTAGTTCATGGATTGGTGAACTCTTAACCAAATCTTCGGACACACTCGCTAATGCCGCATCCACATCATCCGACCAGGACTCCATAGCTTTCGACAGAGCTGCAAGAGCCAAGGCTGGTTTACAAGCCATACCTGCCGTAATATAGATGCGTTTAAGATCAGTGTCGATCTTCCTTTCCAGACCATCCTTAAATGAAACGGTATCCTCTAGAGGGAGGGTGACATGCCTCACCAACCTCATCAAAGCAGCATCAATGAGCGGAGCTGACTCCAGATGCTTTACCTCTTCACTCTTAAATGGATACATCTTGGCCACTTTGGAGATTAGTGAGTTCTTCCTCTCAACTTTACTCCACTCATCTGAGATGATTTCGCCAAGCTCTCCCAAGAAGGGAAAATTCGGTTGATCCTTTTTGAGATGTTTAAAGTATTTCCTCTGTTTAGAGGGTGCTTCAACTGGCTCTTCCCATCTCAATGCGTCTTTAACCGCCTTGACCAACCGTGGCACCAGGGAGAAATCAAAACCCACACCAGGGTCATTCAGATCAGTCTCGCTTTCGGAGGATCCGCTTAAGGAGGGACTGCGTCTAGAGGGCCCAGGAGCCCCAAGGTCGACTCCGCCAGGAGCTAGCACTGGAGCAGAAGGAGAGATAGCTGAACGATTGGGATCCGATCTGATCAGGGATTCCTGAACCACCTTTCGGACCATAGCTTCCACTTGCTGGTCTCCAGCTCCTCTTTCTTTTGCGGCTCGGGCATAACATAGCTCACAGAGGGATTTACCTTCTGGGACCTGAGCTTTACATCCCCAGCAAGCCCTTTTGTCAGAGCGGCTGGAATGGCGGTGGGAGTGACGCCCAGATGTAGACTTGGGCTCTTCACTATGGCGCCTAGAAGCTGATCTAGAACGCCTTGAACTTGATGACTGTTTTTGATGATGCGATCTGGAACGATCGGTGTCTTCACGTGCTGAGGGTCTATGATCAGACCTAGGAGGGCTGTGGAAAATAAAAGGAAATAAACAGGATCCAGAAAGAAACAAACCCAAAACAATCAAGCAGAAGGAATAAACAATTCCTACCTGCAGCGCAAGGGTTGGCCACTGGGGGGCGGTGACACGTCCATAGCAGAAAACCAGGTATCTGAAATGAACAATTCCTTGTCAAACACAGGGATCAGAGAGAGAGAGAGAGGCTTGGACATCCAGCAGCGAAGTCTCCTACCTTGCCAGGGGATAAGCACTGCACCGGGAAGCCGCCGTTTTCACCCGCAGACAACCCAAGTAATAGCTGTATTCTGACAGCTATTTAAACTTGGCGCCGCCGATGACGTCACCGCGCCCCCAGCGTCGACAAGCGGGGCTCGTGCGCATGCGCGACCGCCGCCATTTTCCCGGAACTGCGCATGCGCGAACCAAGCCTCGCTTTCAGACGAGGCTCGCAATGTGCAGAGACCCGGAAGACGCGGCGGAGTGGGACGCAGATGCGTTCCAGCCGCCATAGAGGCCAGAAAGAAATACAGGAACAAACAAAACACACAAAAACAGCTGCCATATATGAACTGAAACAGTGAAATATACGATACCACCGCACGATCCTGGTCCAGTCTGATTTGGGGGCGATCATCCACTGCACGGCCGGGCTTCAATAAGGGGGGGGCCTCCTGCTAATAGCAAGGACGTTTGGCCCAGTTGCCGCTTGCCTGCCAATGGCAAGGCTAGTAAGCTCTTCATGGCATCGCAAAGCTGCCCGTATCCACCCTGCTAATAGCTGGGACTGCTGGACTCCAAAACCGCCATCAGAACCACCGTGCAACCAGAACCGGACCGCAGAAAACTTCATAAGGTAAGATACACCTTGGTCCTAGGAGGAGGACAAAAAAGGAACACGGTCTATGGCTAGAAGCAAAGATTTATGGGAGTGGGGTCCTATGAGGTATGAGAGGCGGGATTAACCCATACGTAGGCTGCCATGGAGTCTGTCAGGAAATGTTTTTTTTTTAGTAGAGACCCTAGGGAATCAAATGGTGGAAGCAATTTGTTCAAACATGTTTTTTTTTTTTTTTTATTGGGAAAAAAAAACAGTTCCATGAATAAAAAAAAAGAAACAAAAAACAAAAAAAAAACACTAAAGTTATATAAAAAAATTTAATAAAAGTCTGGGACTTTATATGAGGTAATGCCCTAGTCATTAGCCTCCATCCCTGTCAATATGAACACAAGGGATAAAAGGGGGAAGTGGGACTTTATATGAAGTACGTGGTTGCAAAACAATAAGTTAGCAAAAAATATTTTTTTACCTGTATATCTTAAATGATTCATATTATTATACTTTTATAGTATAAGTATTCATACTAATATACTTTGATTACTAAATGTTAATTTGGCATTAAATTAATATAACGATGTTGTTTATGTCCAATCCGATGTATACACGTTGTAAAACATTTGCGATTGTATGTAAAAAAAAAACCTAATATATGTTTTTAAAAAAAATAATTATTGTACAATAAGAATAATATTTATTGGTACATATAATATATACAATCCTTACATAAGTCTGCATCACGATTATTTTACTTAATACAATTACTATTATGTATAATTGTAACTTGATGCAGACGATTGTATAGATTATATATACCAATAATTATTTTTTACTATTATTTATAATACTATTATATATACTACTATTATTTATTATTTTTAACTTATTGTTTTTCAACCACATACGTCATATAGTCCCACTTCCCCCCCTTTTTCCCTTTTGTTCAAAACACTAAAGTTAGCAAAATTTTTTTTGCATATTGTAAAAGATGATGTTACGCCAAGTAAATAGATACCCAACAAGTCACGCTTTAAAATTGTGCACGCTCGTGGAATTGCGCCAAACTTCAGGACTTAAAAATCTCCATAGGCGACCCTTTACATTTTTTTTACAGGTTACCAGATTAGAGTTACGGAGGAGGTCTTGGGATAGAATTATTTCTCTCACCCTAACGTTTGTGGCGATACCTCACATGTGTGGTTTGATTGCCGTTTAGATATGTGGGCGTGACATACATATGCGTTCACTTCTGTATGCAAGCTCGCGGGGACGGGGGAACGTTAAACTTTTTTTTTGTATTGTTTATTATATTTTCCACTTTCCCTTAATTTTTTTTTTTTGATCACTTTTATTCCTATTACAAGGAATGTAAACATCCCTTATAATAGAAATAAGGCATGACAGGTCCTCTTTATGGAGAGATATGGGGTCTATAAGACCCCACATCTCTTCTCTAGGTAGGAAAGGCTGAGATCCAAAAAAAAAAACAGCCTATAACTAAGCAACCAAGTCTAATCCAGCTAGCTCCACAGACACTTCTCCAGTGTTGGGGTAATACGGGGAAGAGAGGGTGGGAACTGCCAGGGTTTATTAAATGTCCACCTGTCCATCTTCCCACCAGATACTGCTGGGCAGGGGCTGGATCCAGTGTTGCTGATTAGGAGATGGTGGAGGTCCCCACCTCAGCACAGGGACTTCTGCAGCTCACATATATAACACACACCATAACCTATACAGCTTCTTTCCATCTTGTCTACCCAGAGGTTCATTACTACAGAGCAGACCCCATAACTAGGGATGAGCCGAACACCCCCCTGTTCGGTTTGCACCAGAACATGCGAACAGGAAAAAAATTTGTTCGAACACGCGAACACGGTTAAAGTCTATGGGAAACGAACATGAATAATCAAAAGTGCTAATTTTAAAGGCTTATATGCAAGTTATTGTCATAAAAAGTGTTTGGGGACCTGGGTCCTGCCCCAGGGGACATGGATCAATGCAAAAAAGTTTTAAAAACGGGCGTTTTTTCAGGAGCAGTGATTTCAATAATGCTTAAAGTGAAACAATAAAAGTGTAATAGCCCTTTAAATTTCGTACCTGGGGGTGTCTATAGTATGGCTGTAAAGGGGCGCATGTTTCCTGTGTTTAGAACAGTCTGACAGCAAAATGATATTTCAAAGGAAAAAAAGTAATTTAAAACTACTCGCGGCTATTAATGAATTGCCAGTCCGACAATACACATAGCAGTTCATTGATAAAAACGGCATTAGAATTCCCCACAGGGAAACCCCGAACCAAAATTTAAAAAAAAATGACGTGTGGGGTACCCCTAAATTCCATACCAGGCCCTTCAGGTCTGGTATGGATATTAAGGGGAACCCCGGCCAAAATTAAAAAAAAAAAAATGACGTGGGGGGTCCCCCTAAATTCCATACCAGGCCCTTCAGGTCTGGTATGGATATTAAGGGGAACTCCGGCCAAAATTTAAAAAAAAAAATGGCGTGGGGTCCCCCCAAAAATCCATACCAGATCCTTATCCGAGCACGCAACCTGGCAGGCCACAGGAAAAGAGGGGGGGACGAGAGAGTGGCCCCCCCTCCTGAACCGTACCAGGCCACATGCCTTCAACATTGGGAGGGTGCTTTGGGGTAGCCCCCAAAACACCTTGTCCCCATGTTGATGAGGACAAAGGCCTCATCCCCACAACCCTGGCTGGTGGTTGTGGGGGTCTGCGGGCGGGGGGCTTATCGGAATCTGGAAGCCCCCTTAAACAAGGGGACCCCCAGATCCCGGCCCTCCCCCCTGTGTGAAATGGTAAGTACCCCTACCATTTCACTAAAAAACTGTCAAAAATGTTAAAAATGACAAGAGACAGTTTTTGACAATTCCTTTATTTAAATGCTTCTTTCTTCTATTTTCCTTCACCTTCTTCTTCTTCTGGTTCTGTTGGTTCTTCTGGTTCTTCCTCCGGTGTTCTCGTCCAGCATCTCCTCCGCGGCATCTTCTTCCCTTCTTCTCCTCGGGCCGCTCCGCATCCATGGCATGGAGGGAGGCTCCCGCTCTTCTCTTCATCTTCTTCTCTTCTTAATCTTCTTCTCTTCTTCATCTTCTTCTCCTGGCCGCTCCGCATCCATGGCATGGAGGGAGGCTCCCGCTGTGTGACGCTTCTCCTCTTCTGACGGTTCTTAAATAAGGGGGGCGGGGCCACCCGTTGACCCCGCCCCCCTCTGACGCACGGTGACTTGACTGGACTTCCCTGTGGCATCACAGGGAATGCCACAGGGAAGTTCCGTCATGTCCCCATGCATCAGAGGGGGGCGGGGTCACGGGTACCCCCCCCCCGTTATTTAAGAACTGTCAGAAGAGAACCGTCACACAGCGGGAGCCTCCCTCCATGCCACCATGGATGCGGAGTGGCCCGGAGAAGAATATGAAGAAGAGAAGAAGATGAATAAGAGAAGAAGATGAAGAGAAGAGTGGGAGCCTCCCTCCATGCCATGGATGCGGAGCAGCCCGAGGAGAAGAAGGGAAGAAGACGCCGTGGAGGAGATGCTGGACGAGAGCACCGCAGGAAGAACCAGAAGACCCAGAAGAACCAGAAGAAGAAGATGGAGGAAGAAACCAAGGAAGATAGAAGATAGAAGAAAGAAGAAGCATTTAAATAAAGGAATTGTCAAAAACTGTCTCTTGTCATTTTTAACATTTTTGACAGTTTTTTAGTGAAATGGTAGGCCCTTACCATTTCACACAGGGGGGAGGGCCAGGATCTGGGGGTCCCCTTATTAAAGGGGGCTTCCAGATTCCGATAAGCCCCCCGCCCGCAGACTCCCACAACCACCGGCCAGGGTTGAGGCCCTTGTCCTCATCAACATGGGGACAAGGTGTTTTGGGGGGCTACCCCAAAGCACCCTCCCAATGTTGAGGGCATGTGGCCTGGTACGGTTCGGGGAGGGCGCTCTCTCTTTTCCTGTGGCCTGCCAGGTTGCGTGCTCGGATAAGGGTCTGGTATGGATTTTTGGGGGGACCCCACACCGTTTTTATTTTTATTTTGGCACGGGGTTCCCCTTAATATCCATACCAGACCTGAAGGGCCTGGTATGGAATTTAGGGGGACCCCCCCACATCATTTTTTTTTTTAAATTTTGGTTCGGGGTTTCCCTGTGGGGAATTCCCATGCCGTTTTTAATCAATGAACTTCTATGTGTATTGTCGGACCGGCAATTCATTAATAGCCGCGAGTAGTTTTAAATGACTTTTTTTCCTTTGAAATATCATTTTGCTGTCAGACTGTTCTAAACACAGGAAACATGCGCCCCTTTACAGGCATACTATAGACACCCCCCAGCTACGAAATTTAAAGGGATATTACACTTTTATTGTTTGACTTTAAGCATTATTAAAATCACTGCTCCTGAAAAAACGGCTGTTTTTAAAACTTTTTTTTGCATTGATACATGTCCTCTGGGGCAGGACCCAGGTCCCCAAACACTTTTTATGACAATAACTTGCATATAAGCCTTTAAAATTAGCACTTTTGATTTCTCCCATAGACTTTTAAAGGGTGTTCCGCGGCATTCGAATTTGCCGTGAACACCCCAAATTGTTCGCTGTTCAGCGAACTTGCGAACAGTCGATGTTCGAGTCGAATATGAGTTTGACTCGAACTCGAAGCTCATCCCTACCCATAACCTGGCATCCGAGGGCCATGAACAGCAGTCATGTGACCTTTTGGCTAAGATCAAGTGTAATATCTGTTCTTATCAGTTTCCAGAGGAGGCGCTGTGGCACTCGTTGGGGAGGCCCAGCAATTCCAATGGTGTTATAGTGCCTGGAAGGGCGGTCTTCAGCAGGGACTATGCTATACGGGAAGGGGCTTTATACGGTAGGGGCTATATTGGGGATGGGGCACTATATAACATACTATAGAGTGGTTATATAGGGGAAGAGACTCTATATAATATACTATAGAGGGGGTTATATAGGGGAAGAGGCTTTATATAATATATTATAGAGGGGGTTATATAGGAGAAGAGGCTCTATATAATATACTATAGAGGGGGTTATACAGGAGAAGAGGCTCTATATAATATACTATGGAGGGGGTTATACAGGAGAAGAGGCTCTATATAATATACTATGGAGGGGGTTATACAGGAGAAGAGGCTCTATATAATATACTATAGAGGGGGTTATATAGGGGCAGAGGCTCTATATAATATACTATAGAGGGGGTTATATAGGGGCAGAGGTTCTATATAATATACTATAGAGGGGGTTATATAGGGGCAGAGGCTCTATATAATATACTATAGAGGGGGTTATATAGGAGAAGAAGCTCTATATAATATACTATAGAGGGGGTTATATAGGAGAAGAGGCTCTATATAATATACTATAGAGGGGGTTATATAGGGGAAGATGCTCTATATAATATACTATAGAGGAAGGGTTATATAGGGGAAGGGGCTCTATATTGTATACAGAGGGAGTTATAAATAGAAATGGGATTTATAAGGTACACAGAGAGCAGGGGGGGGGGTTATATAAGGAAATGGGTTCTATATAGAGAAAGGTTATATACAGGAGTGAACTCTATATAGAGGGAGGTGATCAATGAGAAGGGACTCTACATGGTACATGGAAGGGGTTCTATATAGAGGAAGGAGGTTTATATATGGAAACGGGTTAAATAATGCATACAGAAACAGTTATATACAGGTAAATGGGGTCTTTATATGGTATATGGAGAAAGGTTTTATACAGGAATAGACTCTATATAGTATATGGAGGCAGTGGCGTAGCGTGGGGGGTGCGGAGGGGGCCGTGGCCCCGGGTGCAACATTTAGGGGGGCGAAATTCTGTCTGCCTCCTCCTAAATTTACTTTCCTGTGTCCCCACGCTCTGGCTGCCATGTTCAGTCTCTGGTGCCCTGTCCTCGATCGCGGTAGATCCTGGAGTCCTGCCTCTGCACATGTTCAGTCTGCGGCACCCTGTAATTGGGCGAATGGGGTCATGTGCGGAGGCAGGACTCCAGGAGCAACCGCGATCATTAACAGGCCAGCCCCCCCCCATCGCACATGGCCCCATACGCCCAATAACAGGGTGCCAGAGTCTGAACATGGCGGAGCGCGGGGGACACAAGAAATTGGGATTGTGAGCCGCTGTCTTCTCCTCCTCCTCCTCCGGACCCATGGAGAACAAAGAAGAGGAGGTGAGACTCCCTCGTGATCATGAGTCGTGTTGCTGGCCCGGGGGGTGGGGGGTGGAGTCTGGGGAGAGGGGGCAGCCAGAGAGAGAAAGAGAGAGTAGAAGAGCAGCTAGAGTCATGCAGTGTAGTGATCCGTATAGGAATACTGTAGGTAGGATAGTGTAATGGTCAGTATAGTGGTCAGTGTAGTGGACAGTATAGTGCAGTGGTCAGTATAGTGGACAGTATAGTGTAGTGGTCAGTGTAGTGTACAGTGTAGTGGTCAGTATAGTGGTCAGTGTAGTGGACAGTATAGTGGTCAGTAGGGTTGTCCCGGTATCGGCACCGATACCGAGCATTTGCCCAAGTACTTGTACTCGGGCAAATGCTCACGATGCTTCCGCCGATACCTGTACAGTCAGCAGTGATCGGCGAGTGGGGGAGTTACAAGCTTCTCCCCCCGCGGCTTTCAGCTGCTTAGTGACATACAGCGGTGATCGGTGCTTGTAACTCCCCCATATGCGATCACCGCTGACTGTCACCGCATCCTCCATGCCCCCTCCGTTCCTCTGTCCCCCTCCGTTCCTCTGTCCCCCTCCGCTGTCCCCCTCCGTTCCTCTGTCCCGCCGTTCCACTGTCCCCCCTCTCTTTCTCTGTCCCTCTCCCTTCTGCTGCCCCCCTCCGTTCTGCTGTCCCCCTCTCTTCCTCTGTCCCCCTCCGCTGTCCCCCTCCGTTCCTCTGTCCCGCCGTTCCACTGTCCCCCCTCTCTTTCTCTGTCCCTCTCCATTCTGCTGCCCCCCTCCGTTCTGCTGTCCCCCTCTCTTCCTCTGTCCCCCTCTGCTGTCCCCCTCCGTTCCTCTGTCTCCCTCCGTTCTGCTGTCCCCCTCTCTTCCTCTGTCCCCCTCCGTTCCTCTGTCCCCCTCCGTTTTGCTGTCCCTCTCCATGTCCTCCTTTGTGTATGGATAGAGTCAGCTGACTCTGTCCATTCACATAACTGAAACATTGTAACCTCCTGTGATTACAATGTCTCAGTTTATGAATGGAGAGGAGCCGCTGTCTTCTCTCCATTCATTCTCAGTGCAGCTGAGGCTGCAGAGAAAGGGACTGGGGAATCTCTATCCTCGGTCTCTTTCTCTGTCTCAATAAATAATAAAAAAAAATATTATTGTAAAAAATAATAAAAATGTAAATAAAAAACCACCAAGACACCATCCCCCCCCCCCCCTAAAAAAAGAAAAGAAAAAAAAGAAAGAAAGAAAGCATTGTTTAAAAAAAACACTGCCACGTAAAAAAAAAAAGTATCGGTAATCGGTATCGGCGAGTACTTGAAAAAAAGTATCGGTACTTGTACTCGGTCCTAAAAAAGTGATATCGGGACAACCCTAGTGGTCAGTGTAGTGTAGTGGTCAGTGTAGTGGACAGTATAGTGATCAGTGTAGTGGACAGTATAGTGGTCAGTGTAGTGGTCAGTGTAGTGTAGTGGTCAGTATAGTGGACAGTATAGTGTAGTGGTCAGTATAGTGGTTAGTGTAGTGTAGTGGACAGTATAGTGGTCAGTGTAGTGTAGTGGTCAGTATAGTGGTCAGTGTAGTGGACAGTATAGTGGTCAATGTAGTGGACAGTGTAGTGGTCAGTGTAGTGGACAGTATAGTGGACAGTGTAGTGTAGTGGTCAGTATAGGAATCAGGTTGGTTAGTACTATTGTAGGAAGGGAAAGGACAGGACTCGGGGAGTGCTAAAAGTCTGCAAGTTAGGGGGCGCAAATTACTTGTCTTGCCCCGGGCGCTGACAACCCACGCTACGCCACTGTATGGAGGAGGGTGTATATAGATGGAAGGGGGTTATACAGGGAAGGGGTTCTGTATGGTATGTGAAGGAAGATGATATCGGGATATGTGGTACATGGAGGGGGTTATTATAGAGGGGTGTGTATGGTATATAGAAGAAGACTATATCAGGGAGGGAGGTGTATATGGAGGGGATTGTTATAGAGGATAGATATGCTATATAGAGGTTAGGGCTGTATATAGTCCATGGGGGGGTGTATAGGAGAAGGTTATCTGTATGAAGAGAAGATGTAGAGGAGATATCTGGGTTATATGAGGAAGGGAGACTCCACAGGGGAACAGGCTGTATACAGAGAGGGGTCTGATGTATATATAGGGGGATGTTATAGAGAGGGGACCGGGTATATATAGAGGGAGGTTATATACAAAGGGGGGGTCTGTGTTTTATATATATATGAAAGGGTCTGAGTTATATATATATAAATGGAGGTCATACACGGCTCTGTAGGACACACACAGGCGGGGTACACAGGACAGGACGGTATATGGAGGTGATATTATTGGGGTTCCCCAGTATTGCAGTCTCTTCTCTCAGCTCCCAATAATGCATTGCGGCCAGAAGTGCCCCCCCCCCCCACACACACACACACACACATCCAGTGACGTCACGTTGCTCACATGACCAGCTGCGGCCCCGCCCACAGGGAGACAGGCAGTGTTGTTTTCACTCGGGTTCTCTGTCCTGTGTACAGACCACGCCCCCCACCATACATTCACCAATCACATAGTACAATCTCCTCATATCTGGGGGGGGTTCCTGAGTGTTACAAAGATGAAGGGGGCAGTCCGGGCCCCCCATCCCTCCCTGTGTGAGACAGACAAGGGTTCCATTCCCATAGAAATCTATAATAATATAAAACATACTGGAAGGAGGAGAACTGTAGGTCAGGAGGAGGAGGAAAAATGGAGGCCAAAAAGGAGGTAACAGCAGGGTCACCAAGTGCTTAGCACTTCCTCCTAGTAGGACCGGGGTCATCGGTTCAAATCCCAACCATAACACTACCTGCTGGGAGTTTGCATGTTCTCCCTGTGTGGGTTTCCTCCGGGTACTCCAGTTTCCTCCCACACACCAAAGACATGCTGGGAGGTTATTTGGCTCCGGTCTATATTGGCCCCAGCATGTGAATGAATGTGAGTTAGGGATCTTAGATTGTAAGCTCCTTGGACACAGGGACGGATGTAAATATACAATAGATATGTAAAGCACTGTGTAAATACATGGTGCTATATAAGTACCTGTAATAAAAAATAAAAAGGGGGGGCAGAAGGAGAATGACTGCTAGTCAGGAATAGGTCAACTGCACGCCAAAAGGAGGTCAACTACGGATCAAAAGAGAAGGAGTGCGGGCCAGGAGGAGGAGTGCGGGTCAGGAGGAGGAGGAGGAGTGCGGGTCAGGAGGAGGAGTGTGGGTCGGGAGGAGGAGTGTGGGTCAGGAGGAGGACTGTGGGTCGGGAGGAGGAGGAGTGCGGGTTGGGAGAAAGAGGGCTGCGGGTCGGGAGAAGGAGGAGTGCAGGTCGGGAGAAGGAGGAGTGCGGGTCGGGAGAAGGAGGAGTGCGGGTCGGGAGAAGGAGTGCCAGTCAGGAGAAGGAGGAGTGCGGGTTGGGAGGAGGAGGAGTGCGGGTCAGGAGAAGAAGGAGTGTGGGTCAGGAGATGAAAGAGTGCGGGTCAGGAGGAGGAGGAGTGCGGGTCGGGAGGAGGAGGAGTCCGGGTCAGGAGGAGGAGGAGTGCGGGTCGGGAGACGGAGGACTGCGGGTTGGGAGGATGAGGACTGTGGGTCGGGAGAAGGAGGAGTGCGGGTCGGGAGAAGGAGGAGTGTGGGTCAGACAGGTCAACTGCGGGCCAAAAGGAGGTCATCTGCTGTAAGGAGGACAACTGCAGTCCAAAAAGAAGACAACTGTGGATCAACAGGAGGACATTTATGGGTCGGAAGAATGCCAGCTTTCAAGTTAGAATGAGGACAACTTTGGGTCAGAAAGGACAACTGGGGGTCAAAAGGAGGTCAGCTGCGGATCAGAAGGAAGACAAGTGCAGATCAGAAGATTGACAACTGGAGGTCAGCTGTGGGTCAGAAGAAGTACGACTGCATGCAAGAAGGTGGATAACTGCAGGCTAAAAATGAGGTCAGCTGTGGGTCAGAAGAAGCACAACTGCATGTTAAAAAGGTGGGGAACTGCAGGCTAAAGATGAGGTCAGCTGTGGGTCAGAAGCAGCACAACTGCATGCTAAAAAGGTGGGGAACTGCAGGCTAAAAAGGAGAGCAGCTGTGAGTCAGAAGAAGCACAACTGCGTGTAAGAAGGTGGGCAACGGCAGGCTAAAAAGGAGGGCAGCTGTGGGTCAGAAGTACAACTGTGTGTGAGAAGGTGGGCAACTGCAGGATAAAAGGAGGTCAGCTGTGGGGCAGGAGGAGGTAAGATAGGAGACAACTGCAAGTCAGAATTAAGACGACTGCACGTTAGAAGCAGGAAAACTGTAGGTCAGGGGGACAACTGTGGGTCAGAAAGACGACAATTTCAGGTCAGAAAAAGGACAACTTCTGGACAGTAAGACAAAAACTTAGGGGTTCAGAGAGAGGAGAACTGAAGGCTAATAAAAAGACAACTGCTGGTCAAAAGGAGGCCAGATTTTGGTCAGAAGAGAGACAACTACAGGTCAGAAGTAGATCAGGTTTGGCTCAAAAGGAGGACAAATACTGGTAAGATATAGGACAACTCTGGATGAAAAGGTCAACTGTGGGTCAGAATAAGGTCAGCTGCGTGTCAGAAATTCAACTGCAGGTCAGAAGGAGGTCATAGGTTCAAATGTTGGTCAGAAGGAGCACAACTGCAAGTCAAAATGAGGACAACTATATTTCAGAAAAAAGTAAACTGCGAGTCAGAAGAAAGATCGCTGCAGACTAAAGAGAAGAAAACTGCAGGTCAGAAAAAGGACAACCGTGAGTCAAAAGGACATCAAGTGCAAGTGAGGACAACTGCAGATCAGAAGAAGTTAAATCGCAAATGAGGACAACAGTGGGTCAGAAGAATGTCAAATGTTGGTCAGAATGACACCTGCAGGTGGAAGAGAAGGCAACTGAAGGTTAGGAGCACAACTATGGGACAGAAAGAGGACAACCTGTCAGAAGGAGGATAACTGTGGGTTAAAAGGAGGTCAACTGCAGGTCAGATGGAAGACAATTGCTGGCCAAGGAGAACAACTCCAGGTTATATGGAGGTCAGTTTCGGGTCAAAAGGAAGCCAGTTGCGGGTCAGAATGATAATTACAGGTCAAAAGAGGGTGAGCAGGAAAATTGCAGATCAAAAGGACAACAACTGAGGGTCAAGAAGAGGACAACTGCAGATCAGAAAGAGGTCAACTGCATGTCTGAGGATGGCTTGAGATCAAAAGGAGGACAGCTGCATGTCAAATGAGGTCAGAAGCAAGACAACTGCAGAAGTAGATCAAGTACAGGTCAGAAGGAGGACAACTGTGGGTTAGAATGATGACAACTATGGTTCATAAGAAAGTCAACTGCAGGTCAGATAAAGGACAACTATGAGTCAAAAGGTTAGCTTCAGAGCTGGTCAACTGCAGGTCAGAAGAAGGACAACCATAGATCAAGAAGACAGTCGCACATCATAAAGAGGTCAAGTTTGGTTTAGATGGACAACTGTAGGTCAGGAGAGCAACTGCACATCAGAAAGAAGACAACTGGAGGTCAGAAGGAGGAAAACTGCAGATCAGAAGAAAAACAACTGCAGGCCAGGATGACAACTACCAACCAAAGAGAACAAACACAGGTCAAAAGGACCTGTATTTGTCCTATGCATGTTAGAAGGCCAACTGCGGGTCAAAAAGAGGATAATTGCAGGTTAAAAGGAGAAAAACTGCAGGTCAGAAGGAAATCGACCACAACTGAGGACAACTGTAGGTCAGATTAAGTTAAACCACAGAAAAGAAGGACAATAGCTGCCCAGAAGGAGGACAGATGCAATAATACATAGTCTTTGTATTACACAGGTGATGCAGTACCGCACTGTGGCTGCCAGGTGGCGCCCTCGAAGCAATAATACATAGTCCTTGTCCTACATGAGATGTAGTACTGCACAGTGGCCAGCAGGTGGCACCCTTGAGGCAATAATATATAGTCCTTGTATTATAGGGGCAGCAGTACCGCACTATGGCCACCAGGTGGAGACCTCGAGGCAATAATACATAGTGCTTGTATTATAGGGGCTGTAGTAGCGGACTATGGCCACCAGGTGGCGCCCTCGGGGCGATAATACATAGTCCTTGTAATACATAGGGGCTGCAGTACCCCACTGTGGCCACGAGGTGGCGCCCTTGAGGCAATAATACATAGCCCTTGTATTACACAGGAGATGCAGTACCGCACAGTGGCCAACAGGTGGCGACCTTCTAGCAATAATACATAGTGCTTGTATAACACAGGAGGTGTAGTACCGCACTGTGGCCGCCAGGCGGCGCCCTCGAGGCAATAATACATGGTCCTTGTATTACACAGAAGATGTAGTACCGCACTGTGGCCGCCAGGTGGAGACCTCGAGGCAATAATACATAGTGCTTGTATTATACGGGCTGTAGTACCGCACTATGGCCACCAGGTGGAGACCTTGAGGCAATAATACTTAGTCCTTGTATAACACAGGAGATGCAGTACCACACTGTGACCGCTAGGTGGCGACCTCGAGGCAATTATACATAGTGCTTGTATTATAGGGGCTGTAGTACCGCACTATGGCCACCAGGTGGAGACCTCGAGGCAATAATACTTAGTCCTTGTATAACACAGGAGATGCAGTACCGCACTGTGGCCGCCAGGTGGCGACCTCGAGGCAATAATACATAGTGCTTGCATTACAGAAGGGCTGCAGTACCGCACTGTGGCCGCCAGGTGGAGACCTCGAGGCAATAATACATAGTGCTTGTATTATAGGGGCTGTAGTACCGCACTGTGGCCACCAGGTGGAGACCTCGAGGCCATAATACATAGTGCTTGTATTATAGTGGCTGTAGTACCGCACTATGGCCACCAGGTGGAGACCTCGAGGCAATAATACTTAGTCCTTGTATAACACAGGAGATGCAGTACCGCACTGTGACCGCCAGGTGGCGACCTCGAGGCAATAATACATAGTGCTTGCATTACAGAAGGGCTGCAGTACCGCACTGTGGCCACGAGGTGGCGCCCTTCCGGCAGTAATACATAGTGCTTGTATTATAGAGGCTGTAGTACCGCACTGTGGCCGACAGGTAGAGACCTCGAGGCAATAATACTTAGTCCTTGTATAACAGAGGAGATGCAGTACCGCACTGTGGCCGCCAGGTGGCGCCCTCGAGGCAATAATACATGGCCCTTGTATTACACAGAAGATGTAGTACCGCACTGTGGCCACCAGGTGGCGCCCTCGAGGCAATAATGCATAGTGCTTGTATTGGAGGGGCTGCAGTACCGCACTAAGGCCACCAGGTGGCGCCCTTCCGGCAATAATACATAGTGCTTGTATTTCCCAGGAGATGCAGTACCGCACTGTGGCCACCAGTTGGCGACCACGAGACAATAATACATAGTGCTTGAATAACAGAGATGCAGTACCGCACAGTGGCCACCAGGTGGCAACCTCGAGGAAATAATACAAAGTGCTTGTAGTACAGAGGGGCTGCAGTACCACACTGTGGCCACAAGGTGGCGACCTCGAGGCAATAATTCATAGTGCTTGTATTATAGGGGCTGTAAGTACCGCACTGTGGCCGCCAGGTGGAGACCTCGAGGCAATAATACTTAGTCCTTGTATTACACAGGAGATGCAGTACCGCACCGTGACCGGCAGGTGGCGACCTCGAGGCAATAATACATAGTACTTGCATTACAGAAGGGCTGCAGTACCGCACTGTGGCCACGAGGTGGCGACCTTCCGGCAATAATACATAGTGCTTGTATTATAGGGGCTGTAAGTACCGCATTGTGGCCGCCAGGTGGAGACCTCGAGACAATACTACATAGTGCTTGTATAACAGAGGAGATGCAGTACCGCACTGTGACGGCTAGGCGGCGACCTCGAGGCCATAATACATAGTGCTTGTATTATAGGGGCTGTAGTACCACACTGTGGCCGCCAGGTGGCGAATTTGAGACAATTCTACATAGTCCTTGTATAACAGAGGAGATGCAGTACCGCACTGTGACCGCCAGGTGGCGACCTCGAGGCAATAATACATAGTGCTTGTATTATAGAGGCTGTAGTACCGCATAGTGGCCGCCAGGTGGCGACCTCGAGGCAATGATACATGGTCCTTGTATAACAGAGGAGATGTAGTACCGCACTGTGGCCACCAGGTGGAGACCTCGAGGCCATAATACATAGTGCTTGTATTATAGGGGCTGTAGTACCGCACTATGGCCACCAGGTGGAGACCTCGAGGCAATAATACATGGTCCTTGTATTACACAGGAGATGCAGTACCGCACTGTGGCCACCAGGTGGCGACCTCGAGGCAATAATACATAGTGCTTGCATTACAGAAGGGCTGCAGTACCGCACTGTGGCCACGAGGTGGCGCCCTTCCGGCAATAATACATAGTGCTTGTATTATAGGGGCTGTAGTACCGCACTGTGGCCGACAGGTGGAGACCTCGAGGCAATAATACTTAGTCCTTGTATAACAGAGGAGATGCAGTACCGCACTGTGACCGCCAGGTGGCGACCTCGAGGCAATAATACATAGTGCTTGTATTATAGGGGCTGTAGTACCGCACAGTGGCCGCCAGGTGGCGACATCGAGGAAATAATACATAGTGCCTGTATTATAGGGGCTGTAGTACCGCACAGTGACCGCCAGGTGGCGACCTCGAGGCAATAATACATAGTGCCTGTATTATAGGGGCTGTAGTACCGCACAGTGGCCGCCAGGTGGCGACATCGAGGCAATAATACATAGTCCTTGTATTATAGGGGCTGTAGTACCGCACTGTGGCCGCCAGGTGGCGACCTCGAGGTAATAATACTTTGTCCTTGTATTTCACAGGAGATGCAGTACCGCATTGTGGCCACCAGGTGGCGACCTCGAGGCAATAATGCATAGTCCTTTTATAACACAGGGGGATTACAGAGGGGCTGCAGTACCGCAATGTGGCCACCAGGTGGCGCCCTATTATTTACGTGGCAGCCATTTTGCCATAGGCCAACAGATAGTATACATGGGCCATTTTGTTGTGGTTAAGATGTGATTTGTCTCTTCTTCTGTAGATTGATATATAGCAGCCATGTTTTTTGGTCAGAAGCATTTCAATATACTTAAATATACTCGTGTTTATCTCTAATGTGCCACATGAAGATGAATCGTTCACTATAAATAAATAATAAAACGGGAGGTATATACCAAGTCAAACAAGACTATCTATATAGATATAAGGTATCTCCTATCTGTCTGGGGGGAGGGGTAATTGTTAGTGCTGGCTTTGGGCAGTGTGAAAGAGAGTGTAACACACTCTTGGCTTACACAACTGCAACCCCATAGTCAGGTCTAAATAATGTGTACGGGTTTCAGGAGGTCTGAAACCCGAACAAATGATTCCAAACCCAAACTGTCCGGGTGATTCGGACAGGTGGCAACCCTATTTGTATGGGATCCGTTCTCCCAGCGATCGTAGGGGGAAGAGGGATGAGAGCCGCCGCCTGGTTGATCAGAGCACGGGGAACATAACTGCTTTAATTTCAATCGCTGTGTGTTCCCCGTGGCGTGCCATCATATACAACCCCTCCTCTTTGTCTGGGCACTTTAATAGACAGATCACCCCTCCAATCCTGGGAGGGGCTGTATATGACGGAGCATGGGGGGAACACACATCGATTTATTTTGTTCCCCACGCTCTGATCAACCAGGCGGCGGTGGCAGCTCACATCTCTCTTCCCCTGCACAGGTAGGCTGCATTAGTGACACAGGCTGCACTGGGGACACAGGCTGCACTGGGGACACAGGCTGCACTGGGGACACAGGCTGCACTGGTGGACACAGGCTGCACTGGGGACACAGGCTGCACTGGTGGACACAGGCTGCACTGGGGACACAGGCTGCACTGGTGGACACAGGCTGCACTGGGGACACAGGCTACATTGGGAACACAGGCTGCACTGGGGACACAGGCTGCACTGGGAACACAGGCTGCACTGGCAGACACAGGCTGCACTGGGGACACAGGCTGCACTGGCGGACACAGGCTGCACTGGCGGACACAGGCTGCACTGGGGACACAGGCTGCACTGGGGACACAGGCTACACTGGGAACACAGGCTGCACTGGGAACACAGGCTGCACTGGCAGACACAGGCTGCACTGGGGACACAGGCTACACTGGGAACACAGGCTGCACTGGGAACACAGGCTGCACTGGGGACACAGGCTGTACTGGGGACAAAGGCTGCACTGGGGACAAAGGCTGCACTGGGGACACAGGCTGCACTGGGAACACAGGCTGCACTGGCAGACACAGGCTGCACTGGGGACACAGGCTGCACTGGCGGACACAGGCTGCACTGGCGGACACAGGCTGCACTGGCGGACACAGGCTGCACTGGGGACACAGGCTGCACTGGCAGACACAGGCTGCACGGCAGACACAGGCTGCATTGGCGGACATAGGCTGCACTGGGGACACAGGTTGTACTGGGGACACAGGTTGTACTGGGGACACAGGCTGCACTGGCGGACACAGGCTGCACTGGCGGACACAGGCTGCACTGGGGGCACTGGCGGACACAGGCTGTACTGGGGACACAGGTTGTACTGGGGACACAGGCTGCACGGCAGACACAGGCTGTACTGGGAACACAGGCTGCACTGGGAACACAGGCTGCACTGGGGACACAGGCTGCACTGGGGACACAGGCTGCACTGGGGACACAGGCTACACTGGGAACACAGGCTGCACTGGGAACACAGGCTGCACTGGCGGACACAGGCTGTACTGGGGACACAGGCTGCACTGGGAACACAGGCTGCACTGGCAGACACAGGCTGCACTGGGGACACAGGCTGCACTGGCGGACACAGGCTGCACTGGTGGACACAGGCTGCACTGGGGACACAGGCTGCACTGGCAGACACAGGCTGCACTGGGGACACAGGCTGCACTGGCGGACACAGGCTGCACTGGTGGACACAGGCTGCACTGGGGACACAGGCTGCACTGGCGGACACAGGCTGCACTGGGGACACAGGCTGCACTGGCAGACACAGGCTGCACTGGGGAAACAGGCTGCACTGGCGGACACAGGCTGCACGGCAGACACAGGCTGCACTGGGGAAACAGGCTGCACTGGCGGACACAGGCTGCACGGCAGACACAGGCTGCACTGGCGGACATAGGCTGCACTGGGGACACAGGCTGCACGGCAGACACAGGTTGTACTGGGGACACAGGCTGCACTGGCGGACACAGGCTGCACTGGCGGACACAGGCTGCACTGGGGGCACTGGCGGACACAGGCTGTACTGGGGACACAGGCTGTACTGGGGACACAGGCTGCACTGGCGGACACAGGCTGTACTGGGGGCACTGGCGGACACAGGCTGTACTGGGGACACAGGCTGCACTGGCGGACACAGGCTACACTGGCGGACACACGCTACACTGGGGACACAGGCTGCACTGGCGGACACAGGCTACACTGGGGACACAGGTTGCACTGATGGACACAGGCTGCACTGGCGGACACAGGCTGCACTGGGGACACAGGCTGCACTGGCGGACACAGGCTGCACTGGGGACACAGGCTGCACTGGGGACACAGGCTGCACTGGGGGACACATGCTGCACTGGGGACTACAGACATACTATAGGGGATGGTCAGAGACTGCAGACATAGTACAGGAGATGGTCAGAGACTGCAGACATAGTACAGGGGATGGTCAGAGACTGCAGACATAGTACAGGAGATGGTCAGAGACTGCAGACATAGTACAGGAGATGGTCAGAGACTGCAGCCATACTACAGGAGATGATCAGAGACTGCAGACATACTACAGGAGATGATCAGAGACTGCAGACACAGTGCAGGAGATGATCAGAGACTGCAGACATAGTACAGGAGATAGTCAGAGACTGACCAGACATAGTACAGGAGATGGTCAGAGACTGCAGACATGCTATAGGAGATGGTCAGAGACTGCAGACATGCTATAGGAGATGGTCAGAGACTGCAGACATGCTATAGGAGATGGTCAGAGACTTCAGACATTCTACAGGAGACGGTCAGAGACTGCAGACATACTACAGGAGTTGAACAGAGACTACAAACATAGTACAGGAGATGATCAGAGACTGCAGACATAGTACAGGAGATGATCAGAGACTGCAGACATAGTACAGGAGATGGTCAGAGACTGCAGACATAGTACAGGAGATGATCAGAGACTGCAGACATTATACAGGAGACGGTCAGAGACTGCAAACATACTACAGGAGATGGTCAGAGACTGCGGATATAGTACAGGAGATGGTCAGAGACTGCAGACATAGTACAGGAGATGGTCAGAGACTGCAGACATAGTACAGGAGATGATCAGAGACTGCAGACATTATACAGGAGACGGTCAGAGACTGCAGACATTATACAGGAGACGGTCAGAGACTGCAGACATAGTACAGGAGACGGTCAGAGACTGCAGACATAGTACAGGAGACGGTCAGAGACTGCAGACATACTACAGGATATGGTCAGAGACTGCAGACATAGTACAGGAGATGGTCAGAGACTGCAGACATAGTACAGGAGATGATCAGAGACTGCAGACATTATACAGGAGACGGTCAGAGACTGCAGACATAGTACAGGAGACGGTCAGAGACTGCAGACATAGTACAGGAGACGGTCAGAGACTGCAGACATACTACAGGATATGGTCAGAGACTGCAGACATAGTACAGGATATGGTCAGAGACTGCAGACATAGTATAGGATATGGTCAGAGACTGCAGACATACTACAGGATATGGTCAGAGACTATCAGCATGCTAGAGGTTACCATAGACTTTAAACATACTTCTGAAGATGGTCAGGGCCTATGTGTTTAGTACAGGAGATGGCCAGAGCCTGTGAGCAATCTATGGAAGATGGTCAGAGGGTAATATGGAGTAAACATTGTTTCCATTATTAGAAGATGGACAACACCAATGAGATTTCAGTCACTTTATATTGATTAAAAAAGATAAAATATGATCCATGAGTAAAGTTCTAGTCCTTATACAGTACAATATTCATTCCAAGTCATAAATAGCAGATTCCTACTTCCTACACCAAGTCCTGTGAACCTTTAGTATGTGCAAAGTGTTGCAAATTTAAATTTGAATATAGTGTAACTGCCCCTTTAAGTGTAACCACACTTTAGCCTTAGAATTGTAATGAAGAAAAAGGTTTGGCGCTAACACTTCAAACTCAAAACCACAAAACACATCACATCCAGTGTCTGACTACATAAAATAGATTAATGGAAAAAAAAACACAATGTATGAGAAAAAAAATGTCCCACATAACCAATGTGAATAAAGTGCTCTGTGCTTTCTTCCTGCTACTTTTTGATAAGCCACCACTTCCTGAGCTCCACCACGTGTGACCCACCAATGCACTCACCACTATAAATGTGATCCCTTGGTTAAGGTGGTCATCTAGAGCTTTATTGTAGACCAGGGTGAGCCTCCATCTGATCCTGTAGACCTGTGGTCTCCAAACTGTGGTCCGGGGGGGTTCGCGTGTAGCCCATTGCCTCCCTTTATTTGGCCCTTGGGACACTATTTCTTACAATGGAACACCATTTCTCCCGCTGACCAACAACAGGGCACCATTTCTCCCACTGACCAAAAATGGGGCACCATTTCTCCCACTATCCAAAAATGGGGCACCATTTCTCCCACTGACCAACAATGAGGCACCATTTCTCCCACTAAAACCAATGGTGGGGCATTGTATACCCCAATGACATTGGGGAATTTTCTAGCCCCAATCCTAAAGCCCGAAAGACAGTAAACTGGTCCTTTGTTTGGAAAGTTTGGAGACATCTGCTGTACACAAACCAAATGTCCCCTCCAAAGGATCGCTTCCCTCAGCTTTTTTCCAGATAATGATACTCAGCACCAAAATAGAAATACTCTCATCGTGTAAGTAAAATAATTCACAAAAGGTCTAAAATCTATGCATTTGCGTTATGACGTCACATCTAGTTTCGGGGTTTTGCAATGCATGCCGGCTCCAGTAAGCGGAGCGGCATCAGTACGAACAGGCTGTGTATACTGGTGGTCCTGAGGTACTGGCCACCGGTAAATGTAAGTGCATAAAATGTAAACCTTTCTTTTACCTTTAAAAGCAAAAGATGGAAAAAAAATTGATCTTTTGCTTTAGAGGGATAAAAAAAATGTTTACCTCCCTAGACTGGAAGTGAGGCCATGGCATCGCTGCGGTCCTCCAAGGCCATAGAGGCGATCAAAGATTATCTAGGTCTCTGCCTCTGTCACCAGCCGGCCGCACTGACAGATAAAAACGCCGGTAAAAACTGTAAGCCCAAGAAACACTATCGAGCATCGGGGGGGGGGGGGACATCCCCTTCCGCTGCTTTTGAAAGTGTTCCAACAGCTAATGAACCGCTTGGACTACTTTGATGAGAAAGCCAATCGCTGGTTGAAAAACAAAAAAAAAAATACCAGGGTTATGGCTGATAGCTTCAACTATAACCCAGGTAAACCGCTTGCAAATTGCAATGTATATATACGTATTGCGGTCGGCAAGTGGGTATTTTATGTAGTCAAACACTGGATATGATGTTTATTTGAGGTTGAAGTGTGAGGGCCAAACCTTTTTCTTCTATACAATATTTGTCCCGTATAATAGGGGCTACTAAACACACTTGTCCAACGTTCTTTCCATGATTGATAATCCGGGACTCCAGAGAAGTTACCACGGAAGAACGACTGAAGACTTGTAATGTTTTATCACTTGTGTCCATATTACAGTCCAGTTACTGAACTACTACTGACTTCTCTGAATCTTAAAGGCCTCAGAGAACGCGAATGTGTACTCCAAAGAAGGACCAAATTCCAAATCTCACAGAGCAGAGTGGTGGTTCCTCTCCGGTGTTTTGGTGGCCTCTGAGTCATAGGCATTTGGTGATTGAAAATCCTAGTACATTAATTTTCCTGCTTCTTGTTGTTTTTGCTTTTTGTTCCTTTTGGACCCGTCTTTTCTATTGTGCTTTTTCTGGTCTTTTGGCTTTTGAATAGTCGTCTCCTCAGCTTTTGGTGTGAGTGTGATGTTCTTGGTGTCTACCCCGGCCGGGTCCTGTACGATGCATGTGAAAGTCCGTGTGAAGTCATCAGGTTGGGTGGATGTGAACACAAGAGCCTTGGTCACCTCATATGATGTGCCATGATTAATGATGCTGCAAGAAAATGGAGCCAATCAGATAATGTCTTCAAACCCCTCCCCCTACTGTACTTTGCCATATTCCAACAGTCTAGTTGAGGTGGATTAACAGAGTAATAGAAGGGCTTCAAACAACTTTTCAATTCTTATAACAAATACCATACCTGGAGAAAATGCTGCCCTATGCTCCTCCCAGTGCTGGCCAGGTGACCTTTGTTGTTCATTCAGAAGATACAACATGACCAAACTCCTAGGTCTCCAGATGTGTGAGCACTAAAGGGAAACTGGAGCCACATCTTCTCCAGGGAAACTACTCCAAGTCCACCCAAATCTTCTACAGCCTAATCTCCTAACATTGCCATGGTGGAATTTACCACACACACTCTCCCAAAATCAAATGCTGAAGTAAATTCAGATGAACTGTTCCTTTGTAGGTGGTCTGAGCAGCCAGATAGGCTACCACTGAGGGGAAGAAACAGCAAAGCCCATTCACCATTACC
Organism: Aquarana catesbeiana; assembly: GCA_037953035.1. Classification (NCBI taxonomy): domain Eukaryota; kingdom Metazoa; phylum Chordata; class Amphibia; order Anura; family Ranidae; genus Aquarana; species Aquarana catesbeiana. Next base: position 39,479 of record JBBHAA010003400.1, read on the forward strand.
AGCATTACCAAGGAGGAAGCCAAGCCTGTACATGTAATGAACAAACTCATCTTCTCTCAATACATACACAACATTAAAGTAAACTTTTAAAAATTCAATGTACACTATATTACCAAAAGTATTGGGACACCTGCCTTTACACACACATGAACTTTAATGACATCCCAGGCTTAGTCCGGAGGGTTCAATATTGAGTTGGCCCACCCTTTGCAGCTATAACAACTTCAACTCTTCTGGGAAGGCTGTCCACAAGGTTTAGGAGTGTGTCTATGGGAATGTTTGACCATTCTTCTGGTCAGGCACTGATGTTAGACAAGAAGGCCTGGCTCGCAGTCTCTGCTCTAATTCATCCCAAAAGGTGTTCTATTGGGTTGAGGTCAGGACTCTGTGCAGGCCAGTCAAGTTCCTCCACCCCAAACACGCTCATCCATGTCTTTATGGACCTTGCTTTGTGCACTAATCCAAATCATTTGGTGGAGGGGGGATTATGGTGTGGAGTTGTTTTTTGGGGATTGGGCTTGGCTCCCTAGTTCCAGTGAAGGGAACTCTTAAGGCATCAGAATACCAAGACATTTTGGACAATTTCATGCTCCAAACTCTGTGGGAACAGTTTGGGGACGGCCCCCACCTGTTCCAACATGACTGCATACCAGTGACCAAAACAAGGTCCATAAAGACATGGATGAGTGAGTTTGGGGTGGAGCAACTTGACTGGCCTGCATAGAGTTCTGACCTCAACCTGATAGAACACCTTTGGGATAAAGTAGAGTGGAGACTGTGAGCCAGGCCTTTTCGTCCAACATCAGTGCCTGACCTTACAAATGCGCTTCTGGAAGAATGGTCAAACATTCCCATAGACACCCTCCTAAACCTTGTGGACAGCCTTCCCAGAAGAGTTGAAGCTGTTATAGCTGCAAAGGGTGGGCCAACTCAATATTGAACCCTACGGACTAAGACTGGGATGCCATTAAAGTTCATGTGCATGTAAAGGCAGGTGTCCCAAAACTTTTGGTAAAATGGTGTATATGCTACCATTGCTGTTCTCTTCTGTTAAAAATGGCATTTGCCTAGTTGCCATCCTGATTCAAATGGGAGTCACAGAGCTGGAACAAGCCGCATGTTTGTTCAGGATCATGGATGCTGTAAGTACTAAGGCTGGAGACAGCCAAGAAACTAGCATTATCAGAAGGAGACCAGCAATGGAAGCCTCCATATTACCTTTGGAGACAAAGCTGGGCGATGGGTCAGCCACTACCAGTCAGAAGAATGTACATACAGGTGAAATGATACAAGGTGAGTACATAACATTGGAACGTGCTGATTGTGCTTTACAGAAAAGGAACCGGTCCTCACCTATCCTCCTCCTCCTTCACCCGTCCGTCCAGGAATGTGTCTTCAATGAAGGTGCCATTGACCAACCAGTAGACTATGTAGAATTTTGGAAACATTGTGCGTGTCGTGCAATTTATTCTACAGCTGTCACCTGGTCAGTGGTGGAAAATATGACAACCAATCAGAACTCAGACTGATAATCTTTCTTTTAACACATAAACACATACAGACCACCACTTCAATCCTATTTTACTCTTGGCAGTTCTGCCACCCCGATATGGTCAAGTTGTGCTAGGGAATTGACTCTTCCTTGAATTGTCCAAAGTTTGAGCAAATTTAAAGGAACATTACATGGAATAATAACTCCTTATGCTAGGGAAGGGGATAAAGAACATAACATGATCTAAAGCAGTGGTCTTGAAAACTGCTGCCACAGGGCCATATGCGGCCCTTTGGGCACTATTCCTCCCCACTGATACCAATGATGGGGCACTATTCCTCCCACTGACACCAATGATGGGCACTGTTCCTCCCACTGACACCAATGATGGGGCACTATTCCTCCCACTGACACCAATGATGGGCACTATTCCTCCCACTGACACCAATGATGGGGCACTATTCCTCCCACTGACACCAATGATGGGCACTATTCCTCCCACTGATACCAATGATGGGGCACTATTCCTCCCCACTGATACCAATGGTGGGTGCACTATTCCTCCCCACTGATACCAATGATGGGGCACTATTCCTCCCCACTGATACCAATGATGGGGCACTATTCCTCCCACTGACACCAATGATGGGGCACTATTCTTCCTACTGACACCAATTATGGGGCACTATTCCTCCCACTGATACCAATGATGGGGCACTATTCCTCCCACTGACACCAATGATGGGGCACTATTCTTCCTACTGACACCAATTATGGGGCACTATTCCTCCCATTGATACCAATGATAGGGCAGTATTCCTCCCACTGATACCAATGATGGGGCACTATTCCTCCCACTGATACCAATGGTGGGTGCACTATTCCTCCCCACTGATACCAATGATGGGGCACTATTCCTCCCCACTGATACCAATGATGGGGCACTATTCCTCCCCACTGATACCCATGATGGGGCACTATTCCTCCCACTGACACCGATGATGGGGCACTATTCCTCTCACTGATACCAATGATGGGGCATTATTCCTCTCAGTGACACAAATGATTGGGCCCTATTCTTCCCACTGACACCAATGATGGGGCACTATTCCTCCCACTGACACCAATGATGGGGCACTATTCCTCCCACTGATACCAATGATAGGGGCTCTATTCCTCCCACTGATACCAATGATGGGGCACTATTCCTCCCCACTGATACCAATGATGGGGCACTATTCCTCCCACTGATACCAATAATGGGGCATTATCACTACCACTGACACCAATGATGGGGCACTATTCCTCCCACTGACACCGATGATGGGGCACTATTCCTCCCCACTGATACCAATGATGGGGCACTATTCCTCCCACTGATACCAATAATGGGGCATTATCACTACCACTGACACCAATGATGGGGCACTATTCCTCCCACTGACACCAATGATGGGGCACTATTCCTCCCACTGACACCAATGATGGGGCCCTTTTCCTCCCACTGATACCAATGATGGGTCAGTATTCCTCCCACTGATACCAATGATAGGGCAGTATTCCTCCCACTGACACCAATGATGGGGCACTATTCCTCCCACTGATACCAATGATGGGGCACTATTCCTCCCCACTGATACCAATGATGGGGTACTATTCCTCCCACTGATACCAATGATGGGGTACTATTCCTCCCACTGATACCAATGATGGGGCACTATTCTTCCCACTGACACCAATTATGGGGCACTATTCCTCCCCACTGATACCAATGATGGGGCACTATTCCTCCCCACTGATACAGGGCACTATTCCTTCCACTGATACCAATGATGGGGCACTATTCCTCCCACTGATACCAATGATGGGGCACTACCAATGATGGGGTACTATTCCTCCCACTGATACCAATGATGGGGCACTATTCCTCCCCACTGATACCAATGATGGGGTACTATTCCTCCCACTGATACCAATGATGGGGCACTACCAATGATGGGGTACTATTCCTCCCACTGATACCAATGATGGGGCACTATTCTTCCCACTGACACCAATTATGGGGCACTATTCCTCCCCACTGATACCAATGATGGGGCACTATTCCTCCCCACTGATACCAATGATGGGGCACTATTCCTTCCACTGATACCAATGATGGGGCACTATTCTTTACACTGATACCAATGATGGACTCCACTTATTTCCAGCTCAGGGATTACCTAGAAAGGTCTACATGCCAACACAGTCTGCTTAGGATAGCCTGCCCGCTCCTTCAGACTGACAACTACCCATTAAGATATTTTGATAATTGCATAACTCCTCCCAAGAGCCAGGCCACTGCTTGCATCAGGACTGAGGACTCTTGAGAGGAGTACTGAGGCAGGGTGCTGCAATGTTTTCAGGAAGCTATGTACAGCACCCTGCTGGCCCCTCCCACCAACCATGATCTGCCTGCATTAGATAGAGAAGCGCAGAGACCCAATGATGACATCACCGGGTCTAAAATAAGGTATATATCAGATGTAGTTTTAGCATGCTGATGAGGGTGGAGGGAAGAACCAGGGAAGGTCAAATATAAGCACATTAAGCTTTTGAAATGAAAGATTTACCTTCTATTGTGCGGATTGTGCCATCTGTGGGGTGGAGGATCTTCGGAGGAACTCTAACTGCAACTAGAAAAATCCAGAGAGGGATCAGAGATCTGATATATATGCAGTATACAGTGATTCCGACCCACACACACAAATCATATTGCAGCAACCAAACTACCCATAATAATAATACAATTCGTTTTATATAACAGATCGAGTAACAATGTATCGTTAAACTTTAAAAATAAAAAGATTGTATAAAAATCTATAAATTATAGAAGAGAGAAATACATGGATTGAGGTTTTCTATGGATTTAGACTCGTACTTCTTACCGGTCATGGTGATGAAGAGTCCACCGATGAGTACTGAGAATAAGCTCCACCGACCTGAAAGAGATTGAGATACAAAGTTGACCTCACTGGTGTCAGTACTGCATGATCTGATCAGATCGAATCACTCCCGAATTTTATCATCACAGCATTAGATGACCCCCCACCCTCTGTAGCCAGCCTCATTAGAAGTGTTGTGGAATCAATGTCATAAGCATCGGCAAGAGGTCTTTTGCTACTGAGTGATCAGGTATTAATAAGGCTATAAGGGCCTAATAAGAGTATTCCCAACAAAGCACGGAATGCCTCCAACGGGAGTCACCCAACAAACTACCCAACATAGATACAATGTAACACTTATACAGCATGGAATGTCTCCAAGGAGAGTCACCTATCAAACTTCCCAACACACCCAAACAGCATGGAATGTTTCCAACGAGGGTCACCCAACAAACTTCCAAACACAAGAAAATATATAAAAAACACTGCGCTCTATAAATCAAACAAAATGGGTCAGCAGCAGCATACGTTGCGACAAAAACAATAAAATAAAGGTGAAAAATGCAGCGCTAGAAAAAAATCAAGAGAAGAAAACCATAAGTCAAGTCCATGAGTGTGGTCTTGGTGGCAAATAATGTGATAAATGAATAAATCATATAGTCCAAATATGAAAAATAAAAAAGATGTGTAGATAAACTGTCCACTCGTGTCAACACACTGAAGGAAAAACAGAAGTGGATGGTTGAAGTCCGAAAAGGACTGATATACGTGATGTAGATCCGTGGGAATGAAACGACATCAATGGTGCTCAACATCAAATGAGTGGAAGAAGATGGGTACTCTTACCGGATAAGGTGGACTCCCCTGTCAGTGACATGGAGTCGGTAAGGCAATAAGCCCCATCGGGCTGAGGAAGGGAAATCCGGGATGCTGGAACTGGCGAGGTGAACTTCAGCTGGCAGAACCTCCAAAGGTCGTTCAGTGGGTCCTCCAAGTGGAGATTCCAGGTGCAGAGCCTCAAAGCCACAGCCTGACACAGATCGCCCAGAAAGGATATTGATCTCGTCCAAGTATATGTAAAATAAAAATTACAGCTTCCGTATAGTGCAGGTAAAAACGGGGATTTTTATTGCTAAAAAGCCGTACAAATAAAATGGTGATCACAAAAGTAGTAAAAACAAGGGCAGCATAAAAATAAATAGCAATTAAAAATCCCCCTGTTTTTACCTGCACTATGCGGAAGCTGTAATTTTTATTTTACATATACTTGGACGAGATCAATATCCTTTCTGGGCGATCTGTGTCAGGCTGTGGTTTTGAGGCTCTGCACCTGGAATCTCCACTTGGAGGACCCACTGAACGACCTTTGGAGGTTCTGCCAGCTGAAGTTTACCTCGCCAGTTCCAGCATCCCGGATTTCCCTTCCTCAGCCCGATGGGGCTTATTGCCTTACCAACTCCATGTCGCTGACAGGGGAGTCCACCTTATTCGGTAAGTGTACCCATCTTCTTCCACTCATTTGATGTTGAGCATATATAATCCCAAAATCAGCATTTCAATATTGTCAATCATAGCATGCAACAGTACATATCTACCCTCCGGATCGGTCTTAACGTTGAGAAGGGTGTAGGATAGCATCTTATGTATTAAGACGCTTACCCCACGGGCATATCCCGAATAGGTGGAATGATGGTAGTGCCCTACCCAGGGTTTTTTAAGGGAGATGATTCTACGGCCCACCAAATGCGTCTCTTGCAGTATGCAAATATGTGGCGTGTATTTTTTCAAGTAGGCCATCACCAGGGAGCACTTGATCTTATCATTTAAACCCCGGACATTCCATGAAATTAGTCTTACAGTGGTCATGTCAGCTCAGGGTGTAAATAATTAAAGGGGAACCAACCGTCAGACCGATCCAGAGGGAGCAACACAATTTCTACCATGAAGGCGAGCCGGGAACAACATGTTGTACTTTAGGCCTTTCAGACGGAGCTGTGCCTTGACATGGTCGAAGGTTCTGCGGAGTCGCTGGGTGTCGATGGAGTAGTCTGGAAACATCATAATCTTTTTTTTTTTTTCGAAACGAAGCTCCTGGATCTTCCTAACCTCCCTGAGGGCAAGGTCCCTGTCACGGAAGTTTAGCAGCCGAAATATGAAGGTACGCGGGGGGGGGGGTCCCAGGTGGGCCCCGCGCAGGCGGCATCCTGTGGGCTCGTTCCACGACAAAGTGTGGGGAGAATCGGGCCTGTGGAAGTAAGGTGCGAAGCAAGGTCTCCGTAAAAGCCGTAGGGTCCTGACCCTCAGAGCCCTCCGGCAGGCTCACCAGCCGTAAATTGTTCCTGCGGCTGCGATTCTCACTGTCCTCAGCACGCGACTCGAGAATCTTTACCTTGGCTTGTAGGGTATGGATAGAGGCCCGGTTGTCCCGAACGGCGTCCTCTGAGTCACCAATACGCCGCTCCGCCTCGTGCATGAGATCCCGCATCTTGTCCATATCCCTGTGCATTAGCCCAAAGTCCATTTGCAGGGTATCAATTTTGGCCGTTAAGGTGTTCTGACAGCCAGAGATCGCCAGCATAAGAGCCTGGAAGCGATCCTCTTCTGATCCCGGATCTGTGGGGTTGGTCTGAGACGCCATGTGCGTGCAGCTGGTCGGGCCCACCGGGGCCTGTGGCCTCCGCTGTTAGGATGCTTTAGCGGTATGTCCACCTGTTTTCCCGGAGCCGGACCTGCCTCTTCTCATGCCCAGATGCCCTCCACTACTGGATGGGGTAAACTATAGGTTTGGGCAGCGATCCGCTCAGGCACGGCCGTTCGGATCTGCAGCCGGAATCCACACCCCAAGGGCCGGTACTTTAGTGTGGAGGATGTAGCCAGTCCTGCAGGCCGCAAGATGGCGGCTGGCCGCGGGTGCTCGGATTCGGTCTCTGTGGGTCCTCCGGCGCTCTTCCATGGCCCCTCACAGTCCCGCTTCCTCCTACGGATGGCTAGCACTGACGTGTGGAGTGCGGCGTCTCTCCTCCCGCAGATCACGGCACCCGAGCCCGGGGATGTCGGAGGCTCTGCAGGCCTCAAGATGGCGGATCGCGTCTGGAGTGTGGAACCAGCCGCGGGCCTGCAGAGATGCTAACGTTCGGCCGGGCTCCACAATATCCACTGGGCCCGTTGCAGGTGTCGCCTGGCGGTAGGTAGGGAGCAGTTGGAGGCTCAATAGGCGTGCTTTATGGCAGGATGGCTGCGGATTCTAACAGGATCGGCGGAGCTCCTCTGGAACACGTCTTGCTCTTCTAGCAACCAATTAATGAGTGGTATAGATGTCTAGTAACCTCTAACAATCAATAAGTGAGCAGTATTGGTGTACAGTAATCTCTAGCAACCAATCAACAAGCAGAAGTCATGTGCTGTAACCTCTAGAAAATAGACAGTGAGCCATAATGTGTGCTGTAACCTCTAGCAGCCAGTCAGTGAGCAGTAAGGATACAGTGTAATCTCTGGCAACCAATCGCAATCGCTAGCCTGATCTGATTCAGTAAACTGATTTTGAGTCTAGCTGCTATTTATTGTATGTCTCAGAGCAGGTGGAGAGTGAAATTGCATGAAAGAGGGGGCCCAAGAAAATGTTTGCTCAGGGTCCAGTCAATAATAAAGACGGCCCTGCTAACGAGGGTCACCCATCAAACTTTCCAACACACCCAAACAGCATGAAATGTCTCCAACGAGGGTCACCCAACAAACTTCCCAACACAGATACAAAGTAACAATTATATAGCATGGGATACCTCCAACAATTGTCACCCAACAAATGTCTGACACAGATACAAAGTAACAATTATATAGCATGGGATCCCTCCAACAATTGTCACCCAACATACGTCTGACACAGATACAAAGTAACAAGTATATAGCATGGGATACCTCCAACAAGGGTCACCCAACAAATGTCTGACACAGATACAAAGTAACAATTATATAGAATGGGATACCTCCAACAGTTGTCACCCAACAAATGTCTGACACAGATACAAAGTAACAAGTATACAGGATGGGATACCTCCAACAATTGTCACCCAACAACCTCAGCTGCCCACACCCCCCCCCCCCCCAGACATGAGCAACTAGTTAAGCTAATTCCCATGATATGATGCAGGATCCTCTATGAACGGACAGCTCTGTATAGAAGTCTTACCTCTGTCAGTGCTCTGTGTCATTGTGTCTGTGGAATGTCTGATCTCTCGGGTTATATACCTCCCAGCCCTTTCACTTTCTTTGTGTTGAGTCATTATGAAACTGAAAGTTTCTATTGCAAAACCTCTTAATACCGTTAAGTTTCAAGTGGGCAGGAAAATGAACACGCTTTTACTCACTGTCACGTGAGATAAGGATTTTACAATGTCAGGCAGCCTTTTATTTCTGCCGCCCTTCTAGGGTAAACCTAATGCCCTGTACACACGATCACACATTCCGACAACAAAATCCATCGGACTTTTTCCGACAGATGTTGCCTCAAACTTGTCATGCATACACACGGTCACACAAAGTTGGTTAGAAATTCTGGACGTCAAGAAAGCGGTGACGTACAACACGTACGATGAGCCGAGAAAAATGAAGTTCAATAGCCAGTGCTGCTCTTCTGCTTGATTCTGAGCATGCGTGGAACTTTGTGCGTCGGAATTGTCTACACACAATCGGAATTTACGTGAACGGATTTTGTTGTCGGAAAATTTTAGATCCAGCTCTCAAACTTTGTGTGTCAGAAATTCTGATGGAAAAAGTCAGATGGAGCCTACACACGGTCGGAATTTCCGACAACAAGCTCCCATCGCACATTTTCCGTCCGAAAGTCCGACCGTGTGTACGCGGCATAACAGTGTGTCGGTGTTTCTAGAGATTTCTTTCCTTGTATAGATTGGAACTAGGGATGAAGATTACGTTTTTGGCTTCACAGAACCTTCTAAAAAAATCTGAACTTTTTGGTGAAATGTATTGTAGTCACTTGGAGAGGGGAAATGAAGGTGGTTTCTTAGGGTGCTATTGGCTTTAAGTGGCTGTCGGGGGTTACAGAAGTTTTTTTTTAACTATCCTGCATCTGAGCTTGTGCTAAAAATGTCTCCTCGATAGCTAGAAACTCGATGTTAGATATGGAGGAGCAGAGGTGCCTAATCCTTCTCGTACAGTTATGGCAGTGGCGGCCGGTGGTATATTGTTTTTGGGGGGGGGTGACAAACAGTGCACAGCCACTACCCCCAGCCCCCTTGTCAGTTATCCACAACACTTACCCCTGACAGTGCTTCCGTCTGGGTGGCCAAGTGCCCCTGCGTCTCCCCGCGGTGTCCTCGCCATGCCTCTCCTCCTTGGCATCACAGCAGTGTACTCGCCGTGTGTCTTCTCCCTCCTCCTCCCTCGGCCAATAGGGTAGCTTCTTCTTTCGGCCACTTGGAAACGGGTCTTACGACCCGCTTCCTGTTTGTCCAGGAGGCAGAATCAGTTTGACAATAGTGACTCAGTGGGCCGTCACTGAGTCACGGCCAAAAATATTGGCACCCCTGCATTTCTGTCAGATAATGCACCACTTCGCCCAGAAAATTGTTATAATTGCAAATATTTCGGCATTCTTATGTTTATTTCTTTGGTTTGTGTTGGTATGACACAAAAAAGTGGAGAAACAAAAAGCCAAATCTTTCACGTTTCACACAAAACTCCAAAAATGGATTGGACAAAATTACCGGCACCCTCAATTTAATGTTTGGTAGCACACAACTTGGAAAAAATAACTGAAATCAATGGCTTCCTGTAACCATCAATGAGTTTTTTACACCCCTCTACTGGAATTTGGAACCACTCTTCTTTCGCCAACTGCTCTAGGTCTCTCAGACTGGAAAGGTTCCTTTTCCAAATCTCTCCACAGGAGCTCTATGGGATTTAGATCTGGACTCTTTGCTGGCCAGTTCAGTACTCTCCAGCACTTTGTCTTAAACCATTTCTGGGTGCTTTTTGGCCATGACTGTAACCTTAACATCAACCGTTACAATAATCCAAACTCTAACCCTATTGCAAATATTATCACTAACCATAACACTGGGGTGTAGAGGGGTCAGAGTGCAGAGGGGATATCTGGGGTGTACAGGGGATTGCTGGGGGGATATCTGGGATGTAGAGGGGTCAGAGTGCTGGGGGTATATCTGGGATGTAGAGGGGTTAGAGTGCTGGGGGTATATCTGGGATGTAGAGGGGTTAGAGTGCTGGGGGGATATCTGGGGTGTACAGGGGATTGCTGGGGGGATATCTGGGATGTAGAGGGGTCAGAGTGCTGGGGGTATATCTGGGATGTAGAGGGGTTAGAGTGCTGGGGGTATATCTGGGATGTAGAGGGGTTAGAGTGCTGGGGGGATATCTGGGGTGTACAGGGGATTGCTAGGGGGATATCTGGGATGTAGAGGGGTCAGAGTGCTGGGGGTATATCTGGGGTGTAGAGGGGTCAGAGTGCTGGGGAGATATCTGGGGTGTAGAGGGGAGTGCTGTGGGGATATCTGGGATGTAGAGGGGTCAGAGTGCTGGGGGTATATCTGGGGTGTAGAGGGATCATAGTGCTGGGGGGATATCTGGGGTGTAGAGGGGTCAGAGTGCTGGGGGGATATCTGGGGTGTAGAGGGGTCAGAGTGCTGGGGGAATATCTGGGATGTAGAGGGGTCAGAGTGCTGGGGGTATATCTGGGGTGTAGAGGGATAATAGTGCTGGGGGGATATCTGGGGTGTAGAGGGGTCAGAGTGCTGGGGGGATATCTGGGGCGTAGAGGGGTCAGAGTGCTGGGGGGATATCTGGGGCGTAGAGGGGTCAGAGTGCTGGGGGGATATCTGGGGTGTAGAGGGGCCAGAGTGCTGAGGAGGCATCATTCTAGCAGACATATTATATGCACAGGACAGCTTTGTTACTTTATGTATGTAGTATTTTCCCACTGTTTCTTTGCTGTACAGAATGATTGTTCATGTACTTAATGCAGAGCACCACCCAAAAGGGGAAGCTCCGCTTGTCTGCCTCCTACCTACTTGATGTCTGTTTACCTGCGCTGTCTCCATTGTAGGGGCCCCAGAGCATTACTTTGCCCAGGGGCCCATAATGCTATTAGGATGTCCCTGCCTAAAACTGCTCCCACCTCCCTTTTAACACCTACACCAACTACCTTGTAGAAGGAATATGCTTACACTTACCTATTCTCAGGGTGCTCTGGTCCAGCTTCCAGCAGCGGACCTAAGGAGAGAGGAAGGACAGCCAACAATGGATGTCCCATAGTAAGCCTGTAGGTGACCTTATGGCCAAGGCATTCCACCTGTTGTCGCCACCGTCTCCTCTCCCCTAAAGATATCGCTGGAAGCCAATCACGTGACCGGACCGAAGAGTCCTGAGGATAGGTAAGTATAAGCACCTTCCTTCTATAGGGTTGTTAGAATAGTTGTTAGAAGAGGGATGGGAGCCGGTTTAATCTTCGATAGTTCTACCCCCGACTTCTGCTTTAGCTGTTAAATATACACTATCTGGGATCCATTCAAATATCTGGTGTGGAGAAAATTTTAAGGGATTTTGAGAGAAATTAGTTGACTCAATGGCAAGAAACAATGTTCTGATGAGCAATTTTTCTATGAACGTTGGAATGATAATCTAACTGAGTATAGCCAACTTTAGTCATTTGTCCCCAGAACAGATGTTACCTCATCTGTTATTCTGGGGACAACTCAACTCAACTTAAATTCCCCTTAGTTTTCTTTAACCAGAACAAAATATGGGGGTGAAGCTCGCCCACTGGGGACATAGTCAGCAAGAAAAACTCAATAGAGGGTCTAACCCTTACTCACTCTATCCAAAAGTAAAATTTAGGGGTTTTGCCTAGAGATACACTTTATCATTTGAGGATTTTAAACATAGAAGATATGTCCTAAAAAATATACAGTTTCTGGGACACACTGTATCTTCAGCTCCTCTTACCCCACTGCTATTTCCGGCAATATTCATTTACAGAGATTGATGATGCAGTGCCTGTGAGTAAAAACATTGAACTGTGAAGTCACATCACATGAAAAATGTGCATGAGGGTAGAGAATCAATGCAAGCTCCGAGGAGGAAGGGCCTGCATCCTTGTACAGAGTAGGACCAACCTCCGAAGAGGGCTTCAATCCCTGTACAGAGTAGAACCAACCTCCGAAGAGGAAAGGACTGCATCTCTGTACAGAATAGGACAAACCTTCGAAGTAGAAGGGCCTGCATTCCTGTACAGAATAGGAGCAGCCTTTAAAGTGGAAGGATGCACATCCCTGTGCAGAATAGGAGCAACCTCCAAAGAGGAAGGGCCTGCATCACTGTACCGTATAGAAGCAATTTCTGAAGAGGAAAGGCCTACATCCCTGTACAGAATAGGAGGAACTTCAGAAGAGGAAGGCCTGTAACCCTGCACAGAATAGGACCAAACTCCGAAGAATAAGGACCTGCATTCCTGTACAGAATAGGAGCAACCTCCCAAGAGGAAGGGCCTTCATCCCTGTATAGAATAGGATCAACCTGAAATAAGGAAGGGCCTGCATCCCTGTACAGGATAGAAGCAACCTCGGAAGAGGAAGGGCCTGCATCCCTGTACAGAGATAAGACCAAAGTAAGAAGAGGAAGGGCCTGCATCCCTGTACAGAGATAGGAGCGACCTACGAAGAGGAAGGGCCTGCATTCCCGTACAGAGATAGGACCAACCTACGAAGAGGAAGGGCCTGCATCCTTGTACAGCATAGGAGCAACCTTCAAAGAGGGTTTTCACCCCTGTACAGAGTAGGACCATCCTTTAAAGAGGAAAGGTGTGCATCTCTGTACAGAATAGGACCAACCTCCAAAAAGGAAAGGTCTGTATCACTGTACAGAGTAGGAATAACTTTCTGTACAGAGTAGGAATAACTTTCGGAGAGCAAAGGCCTGCATTCCTGTAGCAAGAAAAGCAGTAAGTGACATGAACTGAGTGCCACTGAAACTTAGGGGTGGCACGATACCCATGGGGCCACGTTACTGGGAGCTGGAGCGGCTGTTGAAATGCAGCCACTTCTGTGTAAAATAACACTTATAGTAGTCAAATGAGACAATGTATAGAATTAAAAGTTAGACTCATTTTTATAAAAAAATTAATACTGGTCAATATAGGGAAAAAAACATTTCTTTTTTTATGTCTTTCTTGTCTATAGATTACATAGAAAACATACTTGCCAACTGTCCCAGATTTACTGGGACAGTCACAATTTTTAGGCAATTGTCCCGCAAAGTCTGTAGCATAAGCTGTGTCCTGGGAATGTCAGCGTTGACAAGTGTGAATGTGTTTGGGGCCAGGCCATGGCACACCAATCACCGTCCAGTGTGGGGCTGTAGAGGCCAATGAGCATGTAGTGAGCATGAGTGGGCAGGTGTCAGAGACACTTGAGCAGAGGTAACGCTGCTCTCAGTGTTACCCCTGCTGTGTGTCCCCTTCCCCATTTTCACCCTCTTCCCTCATCCCTCTCTTCACCCCCCCCCATCCTCCTCTTTACCCCTCTTCACCCCCCCCCCATTCTCCTCTTTACCCCCCTGTCCCTGTCCTCATCCTCTTATCTCCCCTTTCACATCCCCCTTCCTCCTCTTCATTTCTCCGTCACCCTCATTACCCCCCCCATCCCCCTTTTCACCCCTCTTTGTGATTTTTCAGATGACGAGCAAGAGATATGTTGCCATATTACCTCCCATCCGCCTGTCAACTGCCCTCTCATCTGCAGATCCCTTTTCAGAATTGCGGCAAGGGCCCTAGATAAACATAAATCATTTTACTAATAAACAGCAGCGTAGGTTTCTATAAGGTTTTTTTTTTTTTTTTTTTTCAAGTGACATGATTAGAGCCCGAGGCTCTAATTGGCACTAGCAAATCAATATTCGCTATTGTCTTCCAGCTTCTCCTCCCGGCCAACCCTAATTAAAAGGTCATTCTCCACCTACGATGGCTTGCTGGACATGCGGCAAAAAAAAGATTTCCCTGGAATTTTTTTTTTTTTTTTAAATGGCAACTATGAGAAAATAAAATAATTTTTGCAAGCCGATACTGCAGAAAGAAAGCTAGGATCGTCTCATAAAAACAGAAGATAGAATCAGAAGATTTAAAAAAAAAAATTTAATCACCTTAACATTTCCTTTTTCTGCAGAAAATGTCACAATTCGGAAATACAGATGGCCGTGAATCATCACTATGTGGGCCTAGGCACATATTTAGAAGAACCCACATCTACAAATCTCTGATTCATGATCTAGTAATCATAACAATAATAATAATAATTATTAAGAGCTTGTGGGTGGAAAACCTTTGTAGTGTTGACCCTTCTTTTTAAGACCTCTGCAATTCTCTCTCTGGAATGCTGTCAATCATCTTCTGGGCCACATCCTGACTGATGGCCATCACCCCCCATTCTTGCATAATCAATGCTTGGAATTTGTAAGAATTTGTGGGTTTTTATTTTTTTTTTAGTTTACCCACCTCTTGAAGATTGACCATAAATTCTCAATGGGATTAAGGTCTGGGGAGTTTCCTGGGCATGGACCCCAAATGTCCATGCTGTGTTCCCTAAGCCACTTAGTTATCACTTTTGCCTTATGGCAAGGCACTCCATCATACTGGAAAAGGCATTGTTCCTCACCAAACTGTTCTTGGATGGTTGGTAGAAGTTGCTCCCGGATGTTTTTGGACCATTCTTTATGCATGGCTGTGTCCTTAGGTAAAATTGTGAGTGAGCCACTCCCTTAGCTGAGAAGCAACCCCATAAATGAATGGTCTCAGGATGCTTTACTGGGCATGACACAGGACTGATGGTAGCGCTCACCCTTTCTTCTCCGGACAAGGTTTTTTCCGGATGCCCCAAACAATCAGAAAGGGGATTCATCAGAGAAAATGACTTTAGCCCAGTCCTTAGCAGTCCAATCCTTGTACCTTTTGCAGAATATCAGTCTGTCCCTGATGTTTTTTTCTTGGAGAGAAGTGGCAATTATCATGAGCCAGACATGCTGGGGCAAGCCTGGAATAGTCCTAACTAGCTAACAGCCGTGGTCCCTTTAGACCAGGGGTCTCCAAACTATGGCCCTCCAGTTGTTCAGGAACTACAATTGCCAGCATGCCTAGTCATGTCTGTGAATGTCAGAGTTTTACAATGCCTCATGGGACCTGTTGTTCTGCAACAGCTGGAGGGCCATAGTTTGGAGACCCCTACTTTAGACTTTAGGTGCATGTCAGGGGCGAATTCTGCTGACTACAAGATGCTTGTGGGTGTGGCCTACTCGCCCTGCACATGGGGGTATCTCCCCCAGCACCAGGCAGGGCCACAGTCATGTGAACTCAACACTGTGGCAGAACCAATCCGGACTCAGCATGTGGTGATCATGAGCCAGACATGCTGGGACAACCCTGGACAAGTCCTAGCTGGCTAACAGCCATGGTTCCTTTACACCTTAGATTTCAGGTGCATGTCAGGGGCGAATTCTGCTGACTACTCCGGGTTTGTGGGTGGGGCCTACTTGCCCTGCACGTGGGGGTATCTCCTCCGGGACCAGGTGGGGCCACATTCATGTGAGCTCAACACTGAGGCGGAACCAATCCAGACTCAGCATGCAGTGATCATGAGCCTGATATGCTGGGGCAAGCCTGGATGAGTCCAAACTAGCTAACAGCCATGGTCCCTTTACACTTTAGACTTCAGGCACCAGGTGCCTACTCGCCCTGCACGTGGGGTATCTCCCCCGGGACCAGGCGAGGCCACGATCATGTGAATTCAACACTGAGGCAGAAGCCCGGCTTAGAAGTGAGGCGTACACCTTGTGCAGATGTTTAACAACATACAGATTCCTTCTGAGAAACACTTTGTCCCATATTGCTGCACACCTTGTCTTCCAGATTGTAGCATTTAGAGGGGGACACTGCTGAGCTTGAGTTCCGCTCCACCAGTCCAGCTTTCCTCTGCCACCTCACTCTAAGTCACAGAATGAGGTCCCACCATGCACTAGGTGCAGACCTCATGCATGCACCTAATTTACTCTCTCTTCTTTCTTGTACCATGTGGCTAGAACCATGGGGTCTCCGCACCAGGGGTTCGGTCCCTGTTGCTTTTGGGGAACCGACCTCTAGGGAGCAAACCAGAGCACTGACCCCCTCACCACCCGGAGAACCTGTCATCCAAATACCACTCTCCACCGTCTGGCTGCTAATTCATTCCAACCAGTTCATGGTTACCCGTAGTAATTACATTATTTTTGCCTACTATTTAGCTGAGTTAACTCCTTGTGGTGGCCTTACATACCTTCCTCTTCACCCTGTATGTGCATTACAGGCCCTGTTCCTCTAGATACGCCATGGAGATGCACCTCTTTGAATAACTTCAGACAAGGCATAAATTAGTTGAAAAGACTTCACTGGACAATTATGTCCAACAGTGCAATAACAGTTTATTCCTGACTATCTAGATCCAGGCTGCCCATTGTATATCTTGGTGAGAGTCCATATGTGGTTAATTCCTGGCTCAGGCGGGCCTCCTAATGTGTATTCCAGATGTTGCTGGTGGTTACATCTTCAGGCTTTGCCTCTCCCTTCCATCCCATGCTGGCCATGGACACACCATACAGAGCCATCCCCCTATTTTTATATCAACACAGGCTGGAGGGCAGAGCCCAAACATGCCCATGAAAATACAGAGATAGACCAAACCCCTTCTCTTCTGGGCTGCCTGGATTACTAACTAACCAACCTGCCTACAAATATACACCAGTGAACCCCTTTACTTTATTCACTCTGCAGACTCTGGTGTAAAGGGAAAATCTGATATAAGGGGGTTTCTGATTATCAGTGACCCCCCAGCCCCCCCCCCCACACACACACACACACATCAGAGTTCCTAGCATTCCTCCTTAAATCAGAGTCATCAGAGTTCACCCTTACAATGCAAAGGGAAACTTTGCAGACTCTGAGGTGAAGAGGAACTCTGCGAACTCTGATGGGGGGATCAGGAATCTTACATCAGAGTTCCTTTTTACACCAGAGTCCGCAGCATTCCCTTTTACATCACGGTCCACTGTGTTCCCTTTGTATCAGGGATTACAGGGTTCCCCTTTACATCAGGAGCCACAGAGTTCCTCTTTACATCAGGGTCAACAGCATTTACCTTTACATCATGGTCCACAGTGTTCCCCTTTAATCAGGGTCCGCAGATTTTCCGCTTTACAGCGGGGTCCACAGTGTTCCCCTTTACATCAGGGTCCGCAGAGTTCTCACCTATATCACCTATATAGGGGGGCTCTTGCCATAATGTGTGGAAGTTGCTGTTGGGTCAGGGGGGCTCTTGCCGTAACGCATGGAAGCTGCTGTTGGGTAAGGCGGGGGCTTTTGTCATAGTGTGAGTTGTATCTGGGTGAGGGGAGGGGGGGTGCTTGTTTATGGCACTGGGTTCCTAGGTTTGGTTCAGTCTCCTTCCCCTGGGCTCTATGGCTCATCTCAGCTGGGATTGTCCCCAGGGTGGATGTGTCCATATGGGACATTCGTGGGTAACAAGGACAAATGTGATTCCATCCACGCTGTAGACTCAGTGTCATGCATTGGTGTCACATGAGTGCAAAATGTACGAGTTTCTTCTTGGTGTTCTTTTCTTCCTCTTTTCAGTGACTGTGCAAGACGTGGACGTTATTGTGGTCTGTGTCATTGGAATATGGGTACTATGGTGATGAAGAAACTGCTTTTTTATTGCTGCAGTACGTGAGATGTCTGAACCTAAGTTTGGGTGTCTTTATTACTAGGTGACATTTTATTGTGAATATATAGGGGTACCATGTACTCCAAACCTGTAAGGAGGAGGGTGTTATCTGGGAGCCCACATAGT
The DNA here is from genome assembly GCA_037953035.1 of Aquarana catesbeiana. Lineage (NCBI taxonomy): Eukaryota > Metazoa > Chordata > Amphibia > Anura > Ranidae > Aquarana > Aquarana catesbeiana. The sequence goes on from JBBHAA010003400.1 coordinate 57,793, forward strand.
GTTAAAGGGGGCTTTCAGATTGCAATAAGCCCCTGACTCACAGACCCCCCCTCCCCCCCACAGCCACTGGCCAGGGTTGTGGGGAAGAGGCCCTTGTCTGCAACAAAATGGGGGACAAGGTGGTTTGCCAAGGTACCCCCCATGTTAAGGGAAGTAAACCCTGCTTGAACTGAACACACAGCAGTTTAGCTTATCATTACTTCTGATACCCGAGTTTTTTGGGAACGAACATGGCTTTCTTTTGGCAATATCGTTTTCAAAAAATGATTACATTTTCAATACAATTTAACCACTTCAGCCCCGGAAGGTTTTAACCCCTTAATGACCAGGCCATTTTTTTTGTAATATGGCACTTTACCTGACAATTGCGCGGTCGCGCGGCGCTGCACCCAAATAAAATTGATGTCCTTTTTCTCCCACAAATAGAGCTTTCTTTTGGTGGCATTTGATCACCTCTGCGGTTCTATAATTTAGGCCAATATGTATTCTGCTACATATATTTGATTAAAAAAATCAAAATAAGCATGTATTGATTGTAGATGCTATAACGTTTGTGCAAACCCAACTATGGGATAGATTTATGGCATTTTTATTTTTTTATTTTTTTTACTAGTAATGGCGGCGATCAGCGTTTTTTTTTTGGCGGGACTGCGACATTGCAGCGGACAAATCGGACACCTTAACTGACACTTTTGACACTTTTTTGGGGACCAGTGACACTATTACAGTGATCAGTGCTAAAAATATGCACTGTCACTGTACTGGCAGGGAAGGGGGTTAACATCAGGGGCGATCAAAGGGTTAAGTGTGCTCCTAGGGCGTGCTTTTTAAGTGTGAGGGGGATGGTCTGACTGGATGAAGACAGAGATCCGTGTTCCTGCTTAGCGGTAACACAAGATCTCCATCTTCTTCCCTGTCAGAATGATGTGAACAAGGCAGATCGCCGTTCTGCCTCTCTGGGGAAGCGCCGGGCCCACTGATTTGCATCCCCTGTGCCCAATCAGCGCGCGATCGCGCCTCCCGCAGCACGCGCGTGCCACCCAGTGGCTACTGCGCGAAATCATATACAGGTACGTGATTTTGCGCAATAGAGTCGACCTGCTGCAGTAAATATGTGGTAGGCGGTCGGCAAGTGGTTAAAAAAAGAACATCTAGATACCGGTTCCTTAACGACCAATGATGTACAGTATGTCAATAATGCTATCATCTACCAGTACTTTTCTATACTGTATTGTGTGGTTTTATATCTGTATGGGTTATAACCTTAATAAAAAAACAATTGAAAAAGAAAATATAGATTTTTTTTAATTTTTTTTTTATTTGAGTTTGATCAGTGCTATTGAAGAAAAAAAGATTGGTCGCACACCATGGAAGGAAGAACTTCTGTAGAATAGTTACTTTGTTGTCAAAGTGCCAAAGGACGTTACAGGGACATTATAAAACAATATTAAAATCACTCAAAGCAAAGGAGTTCCTTATAACATTGCAGCAGGGATCTTGTCATATAATAAAAGATGGCAAGCTTCAATATAGTGTTCATATATGGAAAATTACGATGCGATTCAGTGATGTCATATGTAGTAATTAATCGTGAAGAAGCAGAAAATTCACCACGTGAGATGATCTCCCCTTTGGGAATGCACTCACCACATATGCAGAGATAATGCGCCTGAAATCTTAAACTGAATCTCCACCGTTCTGAAAGAACTCCCACCGTATTAGAGACGTATCATACTGGGATCCAAGTGGAAAAAACTAATTGACCACATAGTGTAATACTGTCAATAAACGTTTTAATAATTCCCAAACAGCCCCTTGCAAGAAATACGTACAAAAAAACCCCAAATTGACTCAAGAGATAAAAATGCCAGTGCATGAATCACCCATTAGCTGGTAGTAGTAAAGGAGCGTCTGTGTGCATCAGCAGTCCGATCCTACTTCCTGGTATTCCAGCTGTCCGTGAAACGCACGCGTCACTTCCCGGAAACCACGGAGATCACGTCACTGACGCGTTTCGTCACTTCCGGAAACCACGGAGACATCAACTGCTTTATTAGTGATACGTAGTATAATCTCTCTAATTTGGATATATAAAGTTTGATCTATTTACTCAGCAAATTAGGTCAGAATCACAGTATCTAGAGGTTAGCTGCTCTAAATGATATGAATTGATTGTTCACAAATTTTAAATGTATTACATATATGCCTTTTTAGTTGCCGATTTACTTATGATTTGCCGGTTTTGTGATGGTGATGATTTCCGGGTTGACTGTTTACATGTTTGTCCATTGGTTGAGAGCTATGTGGGCAGTCAGGATAGATGTTACGGCATTCCAGGCAGCCTAGGGCAGTGACACGCACCAGCTCTATTTAAATCTATCAGACGCCCTCAGACGAAGTCAGGAAGTGGCAAAACGCGTCAGGGACGTGATCTCCGTGGTTTCTGGGAAGTGACGTGTGCGTTTCACGGACAGCTGGAATACCAGGAAGTAGGATCGGACCGCTGATGCACACAGACGCTCCTTTACTACTACCAGCTAATGGGTGATTCATGCACTGGCACTTTTATCACTTGAGTCAATTTGGTTTTTTGTACGTATATATTGTAAGGGGCTATTTGGGAATTATTAAAACGTTTATTGACAGTATTACACTATGTGGTCAATTAGTTTTTTCCACATGGATCCCAGCATGATACGTCTCTAATACGATGGGAGTTCTTTCAGAATGGCGGAGATTCGGTTTAAGATTTCAGGCGCATTATCTCCGCATATGTGGTGAGTGCATTCCCAAAGGGGAGATCATCTCACGTGGTGAATTTTCTGCTTCTTCACGATTAATTACTACATATGACATCACTGAATCGCATCGTAATTTTCCATATATGAACACTATAGTGAAGCTTGCCATCTTTTATTATATGACAAGTGCATTCCCAAATGGGAGATCATCTCACGTGGTGAATTTTCTGGCGGGAGGTGCTTCTTCACGAACTCGAGTTGTCCGTGTGAAACCGGTCTACCAATGTTCCTTTGGCACTTTGACAATGAAGTAACTATTCTACAGAAGTTCTGCCTTCCATGGTGTGCGACCAGTCTTCTTTTTCTTCAATTATTATTGATGTTGGTGAGCCGGGGCCAGCACCCACGAGGAAATCCTTATCCATAGTTGGGGTTACACTGTTTCTTGATCAGTGCTAGTTTAAAAACTTAGAGCGTTACTGTGTAAAAAGTGCCAGTTTTATACTGCAATTTGTCCCATTTATAAAGACATATACAGTATCTGACAAAAACTAGTACACCCCTCACATTTGTGTAAATCTTTTCTTCTATCTTTTCATGTGACAACACTGAAGAAATGACACTTGTCTACAATGTAAAGTAGTGAGTGTACAGCTTGTATAACAGTGTAAATTTGCTGTCTTGCAAACTTACCTCATCAGTGCCCGTCAGTGCAGCCTCATCAGTGCCCGTCAGTGCAGCCTCATCAGTGCCTGTCAGTAGACATGTGAGCCATCGATAAATTAGTTTCATTCCGTTTCATATTAGAATGAATTCGTATTTCGTAATTTGTGTCCGAAATTCAATTTGGATTCGTATTAAATACGAATTTTCGTTAGGTTCGTTAACTTTTCGTAACAATTAGGAATGTTCGTTATGATGACTTTATCATTATGAGGGGCTCCCACCATCCTTGTGCTGTGCTGACTTCCGGGGGTTTTTAACTTTTAGGTTCGGTAACTTTTTGTAACAATTAGGAATGTTCGTTATGATGAATTTATCATTATGAGGGGCTCCCACCATCCCTGTGCTGTGCTGACTTCCGGGTTTTTTTAACTTCATCATAACAAATAATCATAATTAACGAACATTCTCGTTTCCGTTATAACGGAATTTGGATCCGAAATTCGTAAACAAAATTTCGTACAAAATTCATAGCTATTCGTATTTCAGATCTTCCCGAATGAGCGAATTTACGGAAATTCGTACGAATTTTCGATTCATACGAAACTAATCGCACATGTCTACCCGTCAGTGCAGCCTCATCAGTGCCCACCCGTGCTGCATATAAGTGCCACCTCATCAGTGCCAATCAGTACTGCCTCATCAATGTCCATCAGTGAAGGAGAAAACGTACTTATTTACAAAGTTTTGTAACAGAAACAAAGAATTTTATTTATTTTTTATTTCAAAATTGTAGTTCTTTTTTATTTTGTAGTGCAAAAAATAAAAACCCCCAGAGGTGATCAAATACCACAAGCTCTATTTGTGGGAAAAGAATGATAAAAAAAAATGTTGAACTGTCATTCAAAATGTGATAGCGCTGAAAGCTGAAAATTGGTCTGGGTAGGAAGGTGTATAAGTGCCCGGTATTGAAGTGGTTAATTAAAATTTTTTTTAAAAAAAACAGTTTTTAACCTCTTTGTCACCTTTGCTATTTTTATTGTTTTTTTTTTTTAACTCATATGATTTTTTTGTTTTGTTTTTGTACTTTATTTTGTTTTAGTTTTTTTTTCATATATGAAAAAAAAATGTTAAACAAAATTGAAAAATGATTTTTATTTATGTAAAAATAATTCCAACGGGACAAGCTGCAGAGTACATTTTCAATGTTGCAAGAGAAAGTGTTGTTGGCTTTCTTGCTGCGTGTGTGTGTTTTAGTGAAAGCTCCCATGGGTTAATTTTTTGATGATTTTGGGCAAATAGCCTACAGGAATTGTGATTAACCTTCAAACATTCCAGTGTAAATATTTGTACAGGAGATGGACGGGAATGGCTGTTTGTGTAGCTGCATGCGTCCTTTCTCAGAAAAGATTTCTTCACCGAATGACGCCAATCTTAGAAAACAGAGAACGGACGGAAAACAGCGCTGGTTGGGATAAGAGTGACTTTGATGCTGCCTCATCTGGTGTTTTTTTGGGTTGAAATAACTATATACTGATATAAGAAATCTGTAAAAGGCATTGATATTTTTTCCTCTATCCATCCAGAAACCGCTCACTGTGTTCTGATGACATTATTCTACCAGATCCATGGTTTTGGGGAAGACTTGGGCCCCAACGTTTCGGCAAGCAGAGGATTTGGGTGATAAGATAGTTGGATAGAATTTTGTTACCAGCAGAATAGTAGACACTTTCCTGATGTTAAATCTTCATTATTAGGAAGTTAAGAAGTCAATGTAAAAAAGAAAAAGGGAGTTTTCACTGTTGTTAATATGTTTCCATTTCGACAAAATGCATTAGGAAAACTGAGGTGGCTAAGGGTTTTAGGGGTGACACAGGCTTGAAAAAGGCTCCTGAAGGTTACAGAAGCTCCTTTCACCTATCCTGGACCTGTTCTTGTGCCTCCCCCCCGCCCCATATATATATATTTTTTACAGAAATTAATTCACACTGACATAAAACAATTATGTCCGGGCAGTGACTCCAGACTAGTGGGTGTGGGGTCCGGGCAGTGGCTCCGGGCAAGCGGGAGCAGGCAGCGGCTCCAGGCTCCAGGCTAGCAGGTGTGGGGTCCGGGCAGCGGCTCCAGGCTAGCAGGTGCGGGTTCCGGGCAGGGGCTCCAGGCTAGTGGGTGCGGAGTCCGGGCAGTGGCTCCAGGCTAGTGGATGCGGGGTCCGGGCAGCGGCTCTAGGCTAGCAGGTGTGGGGTCTGGGCAGTGGCTCCAGGCTAGTGGATGCGGGGTCCGGGCAGCGGCTCTAGGCTAGCAGGTGTGGGGTCTGGGCAGTGGCTCCAGGCTAGTGGGTGCAGGGTCTGGGCAGTGGCTCCAGGCTAGCGGGTGCAGGGTCTGGGCAGCAGGTCCATGCTAGTGGGTGCGGTGCAGGCAGCGGCTCCAGGCTAGTGGGTGCGGGGTCTGAACAGCAGCAGCTCCAGGCTAGCCGGTGCGGGGTCTGGGCAGCGGCTCCAGGCTAGCGGGTGCAGGGTCTGGGCAGTGGCTCCAGGCTAGTGGGTGCGGTGCAGGCAGTGGCTCCAGGCTAGCGGGTGCGGGGTCTGGGCAGCAGCTCCAGGCTAGCGGGTGCGGGGTCTGGGAAGCGGCTCCAGGCTAGCGGGTGAGGGGTCCGGGCAGTGGCTCCAGGCTAGCGTGTGCGGGGTCTGGGCAGCGGCTCCAGGCTAGTGGGTGCGGAGTCCGGGCAGCGGCTCCAGGCTAGTGGGTGCAGTGCTGGCAGCGGCTCCAGGCTAGCAGGTGCGGGGTCTGGGAAGCGGCTCCAGGCTAGCGTGTGCGGGGTCTGGGCAGCGGCTCCAGGCTAGTGGGTGCGGAGTCCGGGCAGCGGCTCCAGGCTAGTGGGTGCAGTGCAGGCAGCGGCTCCAGGCTAGCAGGTGCGGGGTCTGGGCAGTGGCTCCAGGATAGTGGGTGCGTGGTCCAAGCATCGGCTCCGGGCAAGTAAGTGTGGGGTCTGGGGCAGCGGCTCCAGGCTAGCGTGTGCGGGGTCTGGGCAGCGGCTCCAGGCTAGTGGGTGCAGGGTCCGGGCAGTGGCTCCAGGCTAGTGGGTGCGGGGTCTGGGCAGTGGCTCCAGGCTAGCGGGTGCAGGGTCTGGGCAGCAGGTCCATGCTAGTGGGTGCGGGGTCTGAACAGCAGCAGCTCCAGGCTAGCCGGTGCGGGGTCTGGGCAGCGGCTCCAGGCTAGCGGGTGCAGGGTCCGGGCAGTGGCTCCAGGCTAGTGGGTGCGGTGCAGGCAGTGGCTCCAGGCTAGTGGGTGCGGGGTCTGGGCAGCAGCTCCAGGCTAGCGGGTGTGGGGTCTGGGAAGCGGCTCCAGGCTAGCGGGTGCGGGGTACAGGCAGCGGCTCCAGGCTAGCAGGTGCGGGTTCCGGGCAGGGGCTCCAGGCTAGTGGGTGCGGAGTCCGGGCAGTGGCTCCAGGCTAGTGGATGCGGGGTCCGGGCAGCGGCTCTAGGCTAGCAGGTGTGGGGTCTGGGCAGTGGCTTCAGGCTAGTGGGTGCGGGGTCCGGGCAGTGGCTCCAGGCTAGTGGGTGCGGGGTCTGGGCAGTGGCTCCAGGCTAGCGTGTGCAGGGTCTGGGCAGCAGGTCCATGCTAGTGGGTGCGGTGCAGGCAGCGGCTCCAGGCTAGTGGGTGCGGGGTGTGAACAGCAGCAGCTCCAGGCTAGCCGGTGCGGGGTCTGGGCAGCAGCTCCAGGCTAGCGGGTGCAGGGTCCGGGCAGTGGCTCCAGGCTAGTAGGTGTGGTGCAGGCAGTGGCTTCAGGCTAGCGGGTGCGGGGTCTGGGCAGCAGCTCCAGGCTAGCGGGTGCGGGGTCTGGGAAGCGGCTCCAGGCTAGCGGGTGAGGGGTCCGGGCAGTGGCTCCAGGCTAGCGTGTGCAGGGTCTGGGCAGCGGCTCCAGGCTAGTGGGTGCGGAGTCCGGGCAGCGGCTCCAGGCTAGTGGGTGCAGTGCAGGCAGCGTGGTCCAAGCATCGGCTCCGGGCAAGTAAGTGTGGGGTCTGGGGCAGCGGCTTCAGGCTAGCGGGTGCAGGGTCCGGGCAGCGGCTCCAGGCTAGTGTGTGTGTGGTGCAGGCAGCGGCTCCAGGCAAGCGGGTGCGGGGTCTGGGCAGCGGCTCCAGGCTAGCAGGTGCGGGGTCTGGGCAGCGGCTCCAGGCAAGCGGGTGCGGGGTGCAGGCAGGTAAAACTTATGTAGGAGGATTTGTTTCATCTCTGTGTTTTACCTGAGGCCAGTCACTTCACTGTGCATATGTAGGAGGATGCAAACACTTTAGGTGGGCTGCCCCTTTTAACAATATCAAAAATTATTATTATTATTATACAGGATTTATATAGCGCCAACAGTTTACGCAGCGCTTTACAACATTAGGGCAGACAATACAAGTACAATACAATTCAATACAGGAGGAATCAGAGGGCCCTGCTCGTTAGAGCTTACAATCTAGGAGGGAGGGTCAGGTTATACAAAAGTGTAATAGCTGTGGGGGATGAGCTAATGGAGAAAATAGTGCAGTTGTTAGATGGAGGCAGGATAGGCTTCTCTGAAGAGGAAAGTTTTCAGGGATCACCTAAAAGTGGATAAATTTGGAGACAGTCTGACAGATTGGGGTAGGGAATTCCAGAGGATGGGCGAGGCTCGGGAGAAGTCCTGGAGCCTAGTTGTACCTGTTTATCTACAACCGTCTTTCCTCTACAGCCTTCTAAAACACAAAAATCAAAGGCTATTTCTCAGCTCCAGCAGGCAAGGATCTCATGCCACACAATGCACAGCAGAGAGCTGAGTGTAAGCTGAGATCTGAGTGGAGGGAATGGACACCCCCCCTCTACACAGTGTCATAGGGGAAACATGCACAGCTGAGGTTGTCAATCACAGAGGGGTGGGGGTGGTCCATCTTATGAGATTGTCTGGTGTCGGCATAGAGTGTCAGAAGTGACTCATGCATATAGAAGAGGAATGAGAGAGCAGACAGAAATCACACTAGGTGCTTTGGGGTGTGGCAAACACGCATTATAGAAGAATGTGCATGTTCATTTTTCATTACAGGGGTTTACAGCAACTTTAAGGTCAGTGTTGTGGCTCCCTACTAAGAGCTCCCACCATCCCTGCTAGATTTTTACCTATTTTATATTACAGAGAATGTAACAGGAGGAACCGAAACACACAAGGTTGGGCGGAAATACCCCATGATGGGGGTGTGGTCATACAAATCTCCTAGGTGGACAGGAACAGAGCCAGCAATTAGGTCAGGGAGATCTCATAGTTGGATCATCCAAGACACATAAGAAACAAGGGGCAGGATAGGCTCCACCCAGTGGCGGTTGGTGCTTAATATTTTGGGAGGTGTGGCAAACAAACCAGCCCCCCCTGCAGGAGATGGACGGCGGCGATCAGAAGTGCCCCCCCCCCGCGGGAGATGGACAGTGGAGATCAATGCCCCACCTCCCCCCATGGGAGACAGACGGCGGCGATCAATGCCCCACCTCCCCCGTGTGGGAGGGACGGTGGAGATCAATGTCCCACCTCCCCCATGGGAGACAGACGGCGGCGATCAATGCCCCACCTCCCCCGTGTGGGACGGACGGTGGAGATCAATGCCCCACCTCCCCCATGGGAGACAGACGGCGGCGATCAATGCCCCACCTCCCCCGTGTGGGACGGACGGTGGAGTTCAATGTCCCACCTCCCCCCCGTGGGGGACAGACGGGGAGATCAATGTCCCACCTCCCCCCCGTGGGAGACGGACGGTGGAGATCAATGCCCCACCTCCCCCCCCGTGGGAGACAGGCGGTGGAGATCAATGCCCTACCTCCCCCCATGGGAGACGGACGGTGGAGATCAATGCCCCACCTCCCCCCGTGGGAGACGGACGGTGGAGATCAATGCCCCACCTCCCCCCATGGGTGACGGACGGTGGAGATCAATGCCCCACCTCCCCCCATGGTAGACGGATGGTGGAGATCAATGCTCTACCTCCCCCCGTGGGAGACGGACGGTGGAGATCAATGCCCCACCTCCCCCCGTGGGAGACGGACGGTGGAGATCAATGCCCCACCTCCCCCCATGGGAGACAGACGGCGGCGATCAATGCCCCACCTCCCCCGTGTGGGAGGGACGGTGGAGATCAATGTCCCACCTCCCCCATGGGAGACAGACGGCGGCGATCAATGCCCCACCTCCCCCGTGTGGGACGGACGGTGGAGATCAATGCCCCACCTCCCCCATGGGAGACAGACGGCGGCGATCAATGCCCCACCTCCCCCGTGGGAGACGGACGGTGGAGATCAATGCCCCACCTCCCCCCCCGTGGGAGACAGGCGGTGGAGATCAATGCCCTACCTCCCCCCATGGGAGACGGACGGTGGAGATCAATGCCCCACCTCCCCCCGTGGGAGACGGACGGTGGAGATCAATGCCCCACCTCCCCCCATGGGTGACGGACGGTGGAGATCAATGCCCCACCTCCCCCCATGGTAGACGGATGGTGGAGATCAATGCTCTACCTCCCCCCCGTGAGAGACGGACGGTGGAGATCAATGCCCCACCTCCCCCCCCGTGGGAGACGGAGGGTGGAGATCAATGCCCTACCTCCCCCCGTGGGAGACGGACGGTGGAGATCAATGCCCCACCTCCCCCCGTGGGAGACGGACGGTGGAGATCAATGCCCCACCTCCCCCCGTGGGAGACGGACGGTGGAGATCAATGCCCCACCTCCCCCCGTGGGAGACGGACGGTGGAGATCAATGCCCCACCTCCCCCCCCGTGGGAGACGGAGGGTGGAGATCAATGCCCCACCTCCCCCCGTGGGAGACGGACGGTGGAGATCAATGCCCCACCTCCCCCCGTGGGAGACGGACGGTGGAGATCAATGCCCCACCTCCCCCCGTGGGAGACGGACGGTGGAGATCAATGCCCCACCTCCCCCCGTGGGAGACGGACGGTGGAGATCAATGCCCCACCTCCCCCCTTGGGAGACGGACGGTGGAGATCAATGCCCCACCTCCCCCCATGGGAGACGGACGGTGGAGATCAATGTCCCACCTCCCCCCCGTGGGGGACAGACGGGGAGATCAATGTCCCACCTCCCCCCCGTGGGAGACGGACGGTGGAGATCAATGCCCCACCTCCCCCCATGGGTGACGGACGGTGGAGATCAATGCCCCACCTCCCCCCATGGTAGACGGATGGTGGAGATCAATGCTCTACCTCCCCCCCCGTGAGAGACGGACGGTGGAGATCAATGCCCCACCTCCCCCCCCCCGTGGGAGACGGAGGGTGGAGATCAATGCCCTACCTCCCCCCGTGGGAGACGGACGGTGGAGATCAATGCCCCACCTCCCCCCGTGGGAGACGGACGGTGGAGATCAATGCCCCACCTCCCCCCATGGGAGACGGACGGTGGAGATCAATGCCCCACCTCCCCCATGGGAGACGGACGGTGGAGATCAATGCCCCACCTCCCCCCATGGGAGACAGACGGTGGAGATCAATGCCCCACCTCCCCCCATGGGAGACGGACGGTGGAGATCAATGTCCCACCTCCCCCCTTGGGAGATGGACGGTGGAGATCAATGCCCTACCTCCCCCCGTGGGAGACGGACGGTGGAGATCAATGCCCCACCTCCCCCCGTGGGAGACGGACGGTGGAGATCAATGCCCTACCTCCCCCATGGGAGACAGACGGTGGAGATCAATGCCCCACCTCCCCCATGGGAGACAGAAGGTGGAGATCAGTGCGAGCCCCCCCATGTAGGAAGGATACAGACAACGGTGATCAGTGGCCTTACTTTAGGGGGCCGATGCTGCTCCTTGCTCCAAGTTGCAGGTTGCAGGCTCCATGGAAGAGCCGGGACCGTTGCTGCTCCTCCCGGCCAAACAGGAAGTGAGTCCTTAGACTCCCTGGCCAATCGGATCTCAGGAGGACCGGCTTCCTGATTGGCCAGGAGGACCGGGAGGAAGGCAATAGCAAATTAATATTTGCTATTGTCACACAACTGGGTGGTCTCCGGGCGCAGTGCTCTGTGCCACGAGCCCACCCATCTTTGAAGCCAATTAGAGCCTCAGGCTCTAATCATGTGCTTTAAAAAAATAAAACCCCATTGGAAGCCCTGAATCAGCACCCTGCATGTAGATTAGGGGGTCTGAGGCATGGATTAAAGGGGCGGCGCCCCTGCTCCCCTGATGGACTGGCCACCACTGGCTTCACCTATCACATTTGTGTGGACTGGCCCTTTAAGACTCCTCTTCCTATAGATGTGCGTTGATTGAATTTAGCTGTGTGGACGTTTCTTGAGTATTTTACTTTTTTTTTTTTATACTATTTTTTGCTCAGAGGTTTTTTTGTCAAAGAACGAATCAGCTACTTCCCCACTCCATATGTGCTTAGTATTGCTCCCACTTCTGTTTTCTGACACCCGCGCCCACGTAACACTGTTTTAGGAAGTTAATGTTGTGACAATGATCGACATATTTTTAGTAACAACCTCTATGTTGCACCGTCATGAGATAAGCGTGATGATTCAGGCATGACGTGCCGACACAAGGGTTCAACGCCACCAGGTGATATACAAGAGTAATGATGCGTGAGTCCTCCGGGGAATCCAGTGCTGACTGCAAATGCCGCGATCGAATTTCATTTCTTCAATTTTTTTTTTCTTTTTTCTTAGACATAAGATGTCATGACAGGTCAGATCGGAATTTATCCTTCTCTCACAAACCCGACCATTTCACACATCCTGTCATTTTAAAGAGAACCTGTCGCCGACCATTCATTTCAATCTTCCTATAAGATTATACATATCGATCGATATCCCACCCACCGTCCCTTTAGTGGCTAATCTACAAAATATCTGTATGTGTATGTCTATACCAGGGGGTCTCCAAACTTTCCAAACAAAAGGCCAGTTTACTGCCCTTCAGACTTTAAGGGGAGCCGGATTGTGGCCGGTGGGTGTAGAAAATGTCCCGAGCCCCACATCAATGAGAACAAACATGGCCACGGGCTTGGTGGTCAGTAGGAGGAGTAGTGCCCCATCATTGGCATCAGTATGGAGAATAGTGCCCTATAGTAGGGCACTATTCCTCCCACTGATACCAATGATGGGGCACTATTCCTCCCACTGATACCAAGGATGGGACACTATTCCTCCCACTGATACCAATGATGGGGCACTATTCCTCCCACTGATACCAAGGATGGGACACTATTCCTCCCACTGATACCAATGATGGGGCACTATTCCTCCCACTGATACCAAGGATGGGACACTATTCCTCCCACTGACACCATTGAAGGGGCATTATTCCTCCCACTAATACCAATGACGGGGCACTATTCCTCCCACTGATACCAAGGATGGGACACTATTCCTCCCACTGACACCAATGATGGGGCACTATTCCTCCCACTGATACCAAGGATGGGACACTATTTCTCCCACTGATACCAATGATGGGGCACTATTCCTCCCACTGATACCAATGAAGGGGCACTATTCCTCCCACTGACACCATTGAAGGGGCATTATTCCTCCCACGAATACCAATGATGGGGCACTATTCCTCCAACTAATACCAATGATGGGGCACTATTCCTCCAACTAATACCAATGATGGGACACTATTCCTCCCACTAATACCAATGATGGGGCACTATACCTACCACTGATACCAATAATGGGGCACTATTCCTACCACTGATATCAATGAAGGGGCACTATTCCCCCCCATGGGTACCAATGATGGGGCACTATTCCTCCCACTGACACCAATGATGGGGCACTATTCCTCCCAGTGACACCAATGATGGGGCACTATTCCTCCCACTGATACCAATGATGGGACACTATTCCTCCCACTGATACCAATGATGGGGCACTATTCCTCCCCACTGACACCAATGATGGGGCTCTATTCCTCCCATTGATACCAATGATGGGACACTATTCCTCCCACTGATACCAATGATGGGGCACTATTCCTCCCCACTGACACCAATGATGGGGCTCTATTCCTCCCATTGATACCAATGATGGCGCACTATTCCTCCCACTGATACCAATGATGAGGCACTATTCCTCCCGCTTAAACCAATGATGGGGCACTATTCCTCCCATTGATACCAATGATGGGGCACTATTTCTCCCACTGACACCAATGATGGGGCACTATTCCTCCCACTGACACCAATGATGAGGCACTATTCCTCCCACTGACCCCAATGATGGGGCTCTATTCCTCCCATTGATACCAATGATGGGGCACTATTCCTCCCGCTGATACCAATGATGAGGCACTATTCCTCCCGCTTAAACCAATGATGGGGCACTATTCCTCCCATTGATACCAATGATGGGGCACTATTCCTCCCACTGACACCAATGATGGGGCACTATTTCGCCCATCGATGCCAATGATGGGGCACTATTCATCTCACCAAAATCAAAGATTGGGGCACTATTCTCCATACTGATGCTAATGATGGGGCACTACTCCTTCTACTGACCACCAAGCCCGTGGCCAGGTTTGTTCTCATTGATGTGGGGCTCGGGACATTTTCTACACCCACCGGCCACAATCCGGCTCCCCTTAAAGTCTGAAGGACAGTAAACTGGCCTTTTGTTTGGAAAGTTTGGAGACCCCCTGGTATAGACATACACATACAGATATTTTATAGATTAGCCACTAAAGGGACGGTGGGTGGGATATCGATCTGCCCCAATTGTGCCGACATGTATAATCTTATGGGAAGATTGAAATGAATGGTCGGCGACAGGTTCTCTTTAAAATGACAGGATGTGTGAAATGGTCGGGTTTGTGAGAGAAGGCTAAATTCCGATCTGACCTGTCATGACATCTTATGTCTAAAAAAAAATCGAAGAAATGAAATTGGATCGCGGCATTTGCAGTCAGCACTGGCAGGGATTCCCCGGAGGACTCACCCATCATTACTCTTGTATATCACCTGGAGGCACTGAACCCTTGTGTCGGCACGTCATGCCTGAATCATCACACTTATCTCATGACGGTGCAACATAGAGGTTGTTACTAAAAATATGTTGATCATTGTCACAACAGTAACTAACGTGTTACATGGGCGCGGGTGTCAGAAAACAATGCAAAGCAAATACGGCCTGGGGAAGTAGCTGATATGTTCTTTGCCAAAAAATAGTACAAAAATAGCCAGTGAAAGGTCGCTGGTCCTACCCTACCAAACTGTACATAAAGGATCATGACTTCTGTCTCCTGATGCCATCATTTGCCTACTGGGGACACTGTTCTGGAACCTATACCTGGCTTCTGAGGGACTTTATATTGAGAGCTACAACTACAGATTTGAGCTCTGCTAAACAGCTGGTCCATTGGTATGGCATTACCCCTTAGACAGGACCTTCCCTGGCAGATTCTCTGGTCCGCCTGTTTATTACCAATTGTATACTTTATTTTTCCCCATCTTCCATACTTGTTTGAGTGATTATTGCCGTTTTCCATCTGATTATTGTATTATTATGTATATTTCTGTAGTACATATCCACCCTTAAGCCTGAGTGTGTCGGAGAACATGGTGCTGCTTGGGGGGTCATGGGCTCTGGGAACAGGGGACCTGAGAAAACAGCGGAAACAGCTTTCATTTCCTAATGCTTGACAACAGTATGGGGCTCAATCTTCAGGTTCTTCTTTATCACCAAATGGCCAGGAGTACTCACCTCTTGTTAGGTATTATGTTTGTATCTATCTTCTTGACAGAAGTATTTATAAAAACTCTTCTTGTGTTAGGAGCCTTTTGCTTTCATCAAACATGGAAAAGTTACTCAGAAGATGGGCCCTTGGCCTTCCTAGAGCTTCAGGGAGGATCTGGTTCCCTATTTGTGGGTTTACTTTACTATCAGGTGGGTGGGAATACTTACCTCTTACCTTTACTTATCTTTTTTGTTCTGATGATGGCCAATGTAAACTGTAACCTGAATACATCAAGGAAGAAGGAGAGATGACCTGATTTAGGTTTACTTTCCCTCTACAGTTGTGTTCTGGCAGAGAGGGTCACAGATATTTCTAATGACCAGAAGTCCCACCAACCCCTTCAACATATAGCGAGAAAGAACCCTTATACTCTCTGAAGCGGACCTGCAGTACCTGGAGGAGAGAAGGAAGGTTGGAAAGCGGAAGAAGCAGGTGGTGAGGACGGAACGGGCTCCAGTGCCTGTCTCCAACCATTATAGGTCCTCTAATTGGGATATTTCTTCATCTGGAGCTTCTTCAGAGCGAAGTTCCGATTCTGAGATGGAGTTTGAGGCGGCTTCAAGAAAGAGAGAGGCTTCTGGTGATGAGCAGTAGAGGGGAGCTAAGAAGCAATCCACCCAATAACCCTAATGGCGGTTCCCCCTCCGTTAAAAGTGGTGACAATAAATGTCGCCAGCATTAAGTCAGTAAGAACTCGTTCTTTGGCCTTCTTTTTCTTCAGCCAATTAGACGCTGTAATTTTATTTTTGCAAGAGACTAGGCTCACCTCCTTGGCAGATATTCATATGGCCAAGAGAGAGCGGAGGTATGGTCCATCTTACTGGTCTCTTGCGGCCGAGCCTTACGGCGGTGTGGCGGTGTTGTTTAAAACCGGCATGGTAATTGTCCGGCGGGTTATTGAGGTGGAGATTGGGAGATGTATAGTCTTAGACGTCCTTGTGGGAGGGCAGGACCTACGCCTAATTAATGTCTATGGGCCGCACACAAAGTGGGACAGGAAGTGCCTTTTTACAAGGATCAAGCCATTTCTTTTTACATCCCGGCAAGTGGTCTTTGGAGGTGACTTTAATACAGTAACTAGGCCCAAGGACAGGAAGGACTTCAAGGACAGGCTGGGATATGATAGCGTTTTTTTAAATAGTATGGTTAGGGATGCTGGTCTTGTGGATGTGCACATTAAGCACCTCCCGGATGACACCGGGTTCACCTTTCATCGAGGTAATAGTCAGAGTAGGATAGATAGGTTTTTTTTAAGGAGACCTCTGTTTTCTCGCCCCCAGTGGTGCAGGCAGTAGAGTTCTCTGATCACTGTATGCTATCTGTGGTCCTGAATGCTTCAGACGCCCCTCAGAGGGGCAAGGGCATCTGGAGATTGAATTTGACTCTACTCAAGGAAGAACACGTTAGACAATCCTTTGAGGAATTCTTTCAGGCACAGGTGACCATCCTGGACTTTTGTAGCAGCAAGGCTGAGTGGTGGGAGCTGACCAAAAAGAGGATTGCTGGATTCTTCAGGGGCCTAGCCAATAGAAAGCAGTTTAATAAATACATGACCTACCAACGTTTACGGAGGAAGCTGGATATTCTTGTCTCGAGAGGAGGAGATCCTGGGGAAATCTCAGAAGTGAAACTCCTTCTCAGGAAGTGTCAATATGACCGGCATGCCTCTTTGGTTCTGGAGAGGGACTATGGGAAGTACCACTCGCCTGACCCTTACCAGAACTGCAAACAAGGTGTAGCAGTTAAAACGGTCGTTGGCCTTAAGGACAGTACAGGTTCCTTGACAAAGTCCAGGTCAGGGATTCTGGAGGTCATGAGGTCCTTTTATGCTGACCTTCTTGGGAGGAAAGAGCTTGACCGTGACAAGATGGAAAGCTTTTTGGACTCTACTCCAGGTCTAAATGATGAAGATGTCCCATTGATGAATTTGACAGAGGAGATCACAGTTGAAGAGGTGATGAGGGCAATTGAACAGCTTGCCATCAAAAAGTCACTTGGACCGGATGGCTTGACGGCTGAGTTTTACAAGGCTTTTAAGCCTATTCTGGCCCCACATTTGGTAGAGGTTTTTAACAGTTGCCTTGCAGAGGGGGTACTTCCCCCTTCCATGAGGCACTCGGCTGTGATTCTTCTTTCAAAGGGTAAAGATCCTTCGATGATTGAGAATTGGTGCCCCATCAGCCTTCTTAATGTCGATAGAAAGATACTGGCAAAGATATTTTTCTGGCGCCTATCGCCAGTAGCAGAGTCTTTGCTTTCTCGCCATCAGCACTGTTCAGTCCAGGGTAGGAGCACCTTCACAGCGGTTTTAGCTGTCCGGGAGGCCTTGGAGCGATGCAGGGCTGCAGGCTGAGGAAAGTATTTGCTGACATTGGATCAGGCAAAGGCTTTTGATCGTGTTAACCATGAGTACCTGTGGTTGCTCCTTAGTAAGTACGGTCTGCCGGGTGGTTCTGTCGATTGGTTGAAAGTCTTGTATAAGGGGGCAGAAAGCTTTCCTCTTGTTAATGGTTGGGTTGGGCAGCCCTTTGAGGTTGGCTCTGGAGTGCGTCAAGGTTGTCCCCTGAGTCCCCTACTCTATGTATTTGCAATCAACCCTTTCATCAGGAGGCTAGAGAGCGGCATGTTGTGTGGGGTGCCAGTGGGGCTCCCGGGTGAGCCGCCTTTGAGGGTTGTTGCCTATGCGGACAATGTGTCGGTGATTGTCACCGGGGCAGATGAAGCAGAGGAGGTGGTCTCTCTGACATCATGGTATTCTGAAGATCCAAGATCAATCAGGAAAAGACTGAAGTTTTCTGGATAAGAAAGGAAGGTGAGGGGTTTGATCTCCCGGACACCTTTCCTGTGCCCCAGGAAAGAATTAAGATTCTAGGCATTGAATTTGGACCTGGCGATTATGGCCTCAAAAACTGGGAAGGCAGACTGGAAATTGCCAATACTAAGGTGGTCAGCTGGAAGAGATGGAAGTTATCTATGAGGGAAAGGGTTGATCTGATTAAGACTTACCTGATTCCGATCTTCTTGTATGTCAGCTTTGTCTGCATCTTGCCAGTGTCTCTCTATGCTAGGGTCAGTAGTGTGTTCTTCCAGATGTTGTGGGGGGACAGACTGAACCCCATCAAGAGGAATGTCACCTATCTATCCAGGAGGGAGGGTGGCTTAGGTATGGTCAACCCAGTTCTTTTTCTTTTCACTGCTTTTTCTCAAGTTTAACATTGGTAATATGCTTGCAGTGGAACCTCCTGGATGGGTAGGCATTTTTTTAGATCTTGGTTTAGGCCTTTTCTGCGACTTTGGGAAGAAGGTGGCCAAGTGAAGAATCTCAGGGGTCATCGTGGTCAGCTACCAGCCTATGTCGCTCCGTGCCTGAAGTTATTACGGTAGTGGCGATTGTCGGCTGAAGATCTCAGATCGGTTCCGAGGAAAGTCCTTATGAGTCGAGTCTTGAGCGAAGTCTTTCATGACCCACTGGCCTTAAGGGATTGCCCAGGCCCAGTTTTGAGGGCAGGGTTAAGACTTATTAATTTGGACAGAGTACCCCCTAAATTTAGGGATCTGGCCTGGTTGTGCTTCCATAGGAGGCACTATGTTAGGGGCAATTTGAAATTCCGCAGTGGGATGGATCGTAGCTGTCCTCAGGAGGAGTGTGCAGGTGAGGAGGGGACTATGGACCATTTTCTGCTTCATTGCCCTTTTAACATAGAGGTGTACAAACAGGTGGGACGGGCCCTCGGTGTTCCTTTCCTCTCCAGGCTGGGTTATGCTGAGTGGGTGTACGGAGCATTCAATACTGGTGGGGTTTTTTGTTTAGATACACTTTTTCTAGTTAGCCTAGTAGTCCGTTATTTCACTTGGAATGCACGGTGTCAGGTCAGCATTCGGCATAAAATCCTTCCTGTTCAGGTGGTGGTGTATGACATTTTGCATGAGGTGGAGAAGATTCGGGTGCTTGAGAGAGACAAGTGGAGTCAGGGGGCTTGGTTGAAGGCGTGGAGGGGTTTCAAGTCTCCCTGACTCCCAGGAGTCTCTTTCCCGGGTGTGGCTGTCTGTCTCTTATCACCCTAGATTATTATTTTTTGGATTAATTTTTGATAAATGGCTGCGTACATAGGTGATGGGTTGTGCCTCTTAGGCCCTCTCTGCTGCTTTATGTAAATAGTTTTCTAAAAAATGTTTTGGTAGTGGATTATGTATATATTGTATATATTCTGAACATGGATGTGTATTCCTTGGATTTCTGTTTTATACTATGGTTTTGTTTTTTACTTTTGTATAAAATTGGTTGTTTGATTCTTTTAAAAAAAAAGATCAATAGTGCCCCATCATTGGAATAAGTGGGAGGAATAGTGCCCCATCATTGCAATAAGTGGGAGGAATAGTGCCCCATCATTGCAATAAGTGGGAGGAATAGTGCCCCATCATTAGTATTAGTGAAAGGAATAGTGCCCCATCATTGTTATCAATGGGAGGAATCGTGTCCCATCATTGGTATTAGTTGGAGGAATAGTGCCCCTTCGTTGATTCTAGTCGGAGGAATAGTACCCCATCATTGTTATTAGTGGAAAAAACAGTACCTTATTGTTGGTGTCAGTGGGAGGAATAGTGCCTCATAAAATTGAGAGGGATAATGCCCCAAGTGCCAGATAAAGGCTAGCAAAGGGCCTCCTCCAGCCCTTAGCCACAGTTTGGTCTATACCAGCCTTTTTCAACACTTTCAACACAGAAGAACCCTCCAAATAACTTTACAGTCTCAGGGAACCGCTACCAAAAGTTACTATGTCTACAACTCATGACACATTATTGTGATGGTCATTGGGAAGATTTACATCCTTACAGATAGCTAAAAAGACCAATGGTGTCAACAGAAACTTATCTGAGAGGCAGAACTTGCTCATTGCGCAAGGAACCCCCAGCAACCTCTGGAGGAACCATAGGGAACCCTGGTTGAGAAACCCTGGTCTATACAATAGTAAAAACAAAGAACCTGTAAAATATAAAAGCTACAGTGAAAATGACTTTAAGGTAAAAACTGCAATAATCATACATGAGGGTATAAAGGTTCTTTCTCGCTGTATGTTGATGGGGTTGGTGGGACTTAATTTGCAGCATCTGCTGTAACAATTGTGGTCATTAGAAATATCTGTGACCCTCTCTGCCAGAACACAACTGTAGAGGGAAAGTAAACCTAAATCAGGTCATCTCTCCTTCTTCCTTGATGTATTCTGGTTACAGTTTACATTGGCCATCATCAGAACAAAAAAGATAAGTAAAGGTAAGAGGTAAGTACTCCCACCCACCTGATAGTAAAGGAAACCCACAAATAGGGAACCAGATCCTCCCTGAAGCTCTAGGAAGGCCAAGGGCCTATCTTCTGAGTAACTTTTCCATATTTGTTGCAAGCAAAAGGCTCCTAACACAAGAAGAGTTTTTATAAATACTTCTGTCAAAAAGATAGATACAAACATAATACCTAACGAGAGGTGAGTACTCCTGCCCATTTGGTGATAAAGAAGAACCTGAAGATTGAGCCTCATACTGTTGTCAAGCATTAGGAAATGAAAGCTGTTTCCGCTGTTTTCTCAGGTCCCCTGTTCCCAGAGCCCATGACCCCCCAAGCAGCACCATGTTCTCCGACACACTCAGGCTGAAGGGTGGATATGTACTGCAGAAATATACATAATACAATAAACAGCAATAATCGCTCAAACAAGTATGGAAGATGGGGAAAAATAAAGTATACAATTGGTAATAAACAGGCAGACCAGAGAATCCGCCAGGGAAGGTCCTGTCCAAGGGGCAATGCTATACCAATGGACTAGCAGTTTAGCAGAGCTCAAATCTGTAGTTGTAGCTCTCAATATTAAGTCCCTCAGAAGCCAGGTACAGGTGCCAGAACAGTGTCCCCAGTAGGCAAATGATGGCATCAGGAGACAGAAGTCATGATCCTTTATGTACGGTGTGGTAGGGTAGGACCAGCGACCTTTCACTGGCTCCGAGAGTGTTGACTTGGCTCCTCTCACTCTCTGTCCAGGGTTCAGCTGCAGTGACATCCTCTCCACAATCAGGCGTCAACACCAGGCTGGACAATGGTGTTCCCACTATGGGGTGTCTACTGCTCAGCCTCCCTGTGTCGCCAACACTGGCAAATTGACCCAACAGCAGCCTCTTATACCATGTGTGTCTTCCACAATGCCCTCTCTGTAAAAACCCCTAGTCCCAGAAACAGTCCTTTACTTTCCACTCTGGAGCCTTAGTAATGCTCGGGATTGGGATCTGTAGTTTCAGGACCAAACTACAGTACAGGCTCAATCTCCCTGGGGACTGCATTCCCTCACAAGTCCTAATTCCTCCCAGCAGGCACTGTCCTTCCCACAATCCACAGCAGCTCAGTTTCCTCCTCCTCTCTGTGACCCCGGCTGTTGTGCTGTGCTTACTCAGGGTACACACACAGCCCAGCAGCCACATTGATAATGACCCAGTTCATGCTGCCAGACAGAGCAGCGCTGCAGACCAGGGGCTACAAATTCACCTTTAAGCACCAAGGAGGGTCTTCTGAGTGACTTTCCATTTATACTGCATGCAAGAGATCACATATATCATCAGAGAACGCCACCTGGATGTAATTTCACCACTGACCAATATAGTGTGGATGTAACATCACCACTGACCAATATAGTGCGGATGTAACATCACCACTGACCAATATAGTGTGGATGTAACGTCACCACTGACCAATATAGTGTAGATGTAACGTCACCACTGACCAATATAGTGCGGCTGTAACGTCACCACTGACCAATATAGTGCGGATGTAACGTCACCACTGTCCAATACAGTGTGGATGTAACGTCACCACTGACCAATATAGTGTGGATGTAACGTCACCACTGACCAATATAGTGTAGATGTAACGTCACCACTGACCAATATAGTGCGGCTGTAACGTCACCACTGACCAATATAGTGCGGATGTAACGTCACCACTGACCAATACAGTGTGGATGTAACGTCACCACTGACCAATATAGTGTGGATGTAACGTCACCACTGACCAATATAGTGTGGATGTAACGTCACCACTGACCAATATAGTGTGGATGTAACGTCACCACTGACCAATATAGTGCGGATGTAACGTCACCACTGACCAATATAGTGCGGATGTAACGTCACCACTGACCAATATAGTGCGGATGTAACGTCACCACTGACCAATATAGTGTGGATGTAACGTCACCACTGACCAATATAGTGCGGATGTAACGTCACCACTGACCAATATAGTGCGGATGTAACGTCACCACTGACCAATATAGTGTGGATGTAACGTCACCATTGACCAATCTAGTGTGGATGTAACGTCACCACTGACCAATATAGTGCGGATGTAACGTCACCACTGACCAATATAGTGCGGATGTAACGTCACCACTGACCAATATAGTGTGGATGTAACGTCACCATTGACCAATCTAGTGTGGATGTAACGTCACCATTGACCAATCTAGTGTGGATGTAACGTCACCACTGACTAATATAGTGCCAACAACAACCCTTATTATAATTATTATGTAATGTGACCTCTAACATAAAGGAAGTACCCCCCCCCCCCATTAATCCTGCCATACTTTTGCCTATAATAACTATGGGGCCATATAGAACATATACAGCACACTGTCTAGGAACAATGCCAATGCTCCAGGCCTTTTATATGGTCAGTGAGGCATGTAACATAATAGTGGGATGTAACGTACAGTGCCATGAAAAAGTATTCATACCCCTTGAAATTTTCCACATTTTGTCATGTTACAACCAAAAAATGTAAATTTATTTTATTGGGATTTTTCGTGATAGACCAACACAAAGTGGTACATAATTGTGAAGTGGAAGGAAAATGATAAATGATACAAATAAATATGTGAAAAGTGTGGGGGGGCATTTGTATGGCGCCCCCCGGAGTCAATACTTTGTAGAACCCCCTTTCTCTGCAATTACAGCTACAGGTCTTTTTGGGGATGTCTCTACCAGCTTTGAACATCTAGAGAGGGACATTTCTGCCCATTCTTCTTTGCAAAATAGCTCAAGCTCTGTCAGATTGGATGGAGAGCGTCTGTGAACAGCAATTTTCAAGTCTTACCACAGATTCTCAATGTGATTTAGGTCTGGACTGTGACTGGGCCATTCTAACACATGAATATGCTTTGATGTAAACCATTCCATTGTAGCTCTGGCTGTATGTTTCGGGTCGTTGTCCTGCTGGAAGGTGAACCTCCGCCCCAGTCTCAAGTCTTTTGCAGACTCTAACAGGTTTTCTTCTAAGATTGTCCTGTATTTGGCTCCATCCATCTTCCCATCAACTCTGACCAGCTTCCCTGTCCCTGCTGAAGAAAAGCATCCCCACCACATGATGCTGCCACCACCATGTTTCACAGTGGGAATGGTGTGTTCAGGGTGATGTGCAGTGTTAGTTTTCCACCACACACAGCGTTTTGCTTTTAGGCCAAAAAGTTTAATTTTGGTCTTATCTGACCAGAGCACCTTCTTCCACATGTTTGCTGTGTCCTCCACATGGCTTCTCACAAACTGCAAACAGGACTTCTTATGGCTTTCTTTCAACAATGTGCAGCGCTCACCCCCGAAGGAGCGGCTTATATTTTATCGGGTCTTTGCCATCACCCTCTTACCTGTATTTCCACTATATACGGGACTTAAAGTCTGATTAGGCCTTACGCCCACCAATGTATGCACCAGTCACTTTGTTATATATCCAATGCTTTATTGCAAAACTTTTAAAGAAGTAGCAGTAAAGAGTTAGAAAGGGAGTTGCAGGAGTGTTCAGATACCTTATGCAGATCACTGAGGAATCTGAGATCCTGAAGACAAGTACACTTTCAATCTATGAATCTTGCTCACCCGGATAGGTCTCTCCCACTGACCTAGCAACCGGAATGACGCACAAACAAAAAGTCTCTGCCGCAGACTTCAGAAGAACAAAATGGTTGAACGATCCTCTGCCACAGGATTTAGTATTAGTTGAACCACAACACAGTACCAGAACCTTTAACCCGACCCGGCAGTACTGTGCAGTAGGTTGGTTAGGATGCATCCTCCAGTTGAGTCACCAGGCTCTTCTTGAGATACCAGCCTTCCGCACGGTCCTCTCCAAGATGAGTCCTCCCCGAATCTTGCAATTGCTCGGCTTCTTCCCGCAGGACAGACAGCACAGGACCACCACTAAACCAGCGGGCCCTAGACGACCTCCGGGCCTACTTGTAGTAACATAGCCTCGGCCAGCATGGTCCAGAGACAGGAAAGAAGTTGTCACATACCTTAGGCCAGGAGGTCCAGGAGGCAAGAGAGCCACAAAGATGGCGTCTGCCTCTTAAGTACCCTCTCCCAGAATGCACAGTGGTGGACCATCGCCACTGGGTTACTTCTGAGAAAGAAGAGCACTCAATACACTTCAGCCTGTTGCTCCTTCAACACTGGCCTGTGGTGACAACGACACCTACAGACAACAGTGTGGAACTACATGCAACACAACCAATGCTGGAACAGAAACTAATTTAGCCACAGATTAAATCTGAACTATATACAGAACAGATAACGACCTAAATTTACATACAAGCTCCTGATCAACAGGAGCAGGGCGCTACATGTCTTTCTTCTTGTCACTCTTCCATAAAGAGCAGATTTGTGGAGAACACGACTAATAGTTGTCCTGTGGACAGATTCTCCCACCTGAGCTGTGGATCTCTGCAGCTCCTCCAGAGTTACCATGGACCTCTTGGCTCTTCTCTGATGAATGCTCTCCTTGCCCGGCCAGTCAGTTTAGGTGGACGGCCATGTCTTGGTAGGTTTGCAGTTGTGCCATACTCTTTCCATTTTCCGATGATGGATTGAACAGAGCTCCGTGAGATGTTCAAAGCTTGGGAGATTTTTTTTATAACCTAACCCTGCTTTATACTTCTCCACAACTTTATCCCTGACCTGTCTGGTGTGTTCCTTGGCCTTCATGATGCTGTTTGTTCACTAAGGTTCTCTAACAAACCTCTGAGGGCTTCACAGAACAGCTGTTTAATAATTAAAAGTTTAATACTATTTAATACTGAAATTAAATGACACACAGTTGGATGCTATTTACTAATTAGGTGACTTCTGAAGGCAATTGGTTCCCCTAGATTTTAGTTAGGGGTATCAGAGTAAAGGGGGCTGAATACAAATCCCCCCCACACACTTTTTACATATTTTTTTGTAAAACATGTTGAAAACCTTTTATCATTTTCCTTCCAATTCACAATTATGAGCCACTTTGTGTTGGTCTATCACATAAAATCCCAATAAAATACATTTGTTTTTTTGGTTGTAACACGAGAAAATGTGTTAAATGTCAAGGGATATGAATACACAGATGACAGCAATTTTTAAACAGAAACTACAGCATAATACTAAGGACGGGAAAAGACCACAAGGAAACAGGTGACGTAATCTATAGTAAGTGTCAGGGATGTCAAAGCTAAGGGGGGGGGGGGGGGGGGGTTCGCTTCATGTACGCAACATTCTTTATGTTGTAATATTTCTAGAGAAATTAAGATATGGTATCGCATTGCGCTCTCAAAATTACGTAATATTGTGTAAATTATCCACATGAGCTCCAGGAAAAGGTTTTTCTCCTCTTCATGAACAGGCCATTTGTTGCTATTCAGCACTGCGCTACTTTAACTGGCATGGTCATGCATTAGATCTATCCCCGCTAACAATTGAAATGTATTGTAGCTAAGGCCGCTGGGTCCACTTTAAAATGGGCCCCCCCCTCAACGTGTTGAATGTAGAAAAGGTTGTAGTTTACATATTAGTTCTGGAGGGACTGCTTTGGAGAAGTACAGAAAAATTACACTTGTTTATTAATAAAAATAAAAAGGTAAATGGAGTAAGCGTAGTCAAAGCCAGAGTCCAGTAACCGGATCGGGTAGTCAGCCAAGCCAGAGTCCAGTAACCAGATCGGGTAATCAGCCAGGCCAGAGTTCAGTAACCAGATAGGGTAATCAGCCAGGCCAGAGCCCAGTAACCAGATCAGGTAATCAGCCAAGCCAGAGTTCAGTAACCAGATCGGGTAATCAGCCAGGCCAGAGCCCAGTAACCAGATCGGGTAATCAGCCAGGCCAGAGCCCAGTAACCAGATCGGGTAATCGGCCAAGCCAGAGTTCAGTAAACAGATCGGGTAATCAGCCAAGCCAGAGTTCAGTAACCAGATCGGGTAATCAGCCAGGCCAGAGTTCAGTAACCAGATCGGGTAATCAGCCAGGCCAGAAGTCAGGGATCCAAGTAGAGGAACACCAAGCAGAATAAGGAGCCAGAAGGGATGTCAGCAAAGCCAGTCTTTAAACAGGAACGCAGGAGATGGTTTCTTGTGATGTGACCAAGGCGAAGGCAGGAATGAAGAGAGCTGGAGATCTTTAAGTAGGCAGGACTGACGAGCAGATCCACAACAGCTGGTTAACTGTGGAGAGAGATGGGAGCTGGCAATTAGCCGACTGCTGAGCGACCAGCTCAGAGAAGGAAGGGCTGAGCCCAGCCCTGACATTGACTAACTTGATGCGAACAGCTGCAATTTAATCTTTAACGGACAGCAATTGTCTTCTTCTGATGCCGTTAGGCCTGAAGAGCCTATTGTTTACTCCTTGAAGAAGGTCCAATTCTATATCTCTCTTCAACCTTGAATCTATTTGCAATGCTTGTGGCACTCCAAACACTTTAGTTTGGATATGCCAGAAGGGTGATGTTCTAACCCAGATGTAAGATGCAGACCTCTGTATAGACAAAAAATTAAAGAGGATGGGGTCAAGTAGGGCCCCCTGAAAAGCCCTTACGGAGGATCAACCATTGTATAGTGTAATAAAATTTAAACTTTATTGTTGTATCAAAAGATGTGTTAAATTCCACTAAATGTAACATAATTCATGTGAGGAATATTACCCTATCAAAACCCATCAATAAAAAACATACATACAAAACAGTGAAAAAATGACAACATTGTCACGCCAAGGCGCCAGACCTAGGGGTCCCACACAGGAACTTCTATATATACGTCCAGCTGGAGGGACACAACCGAGTAGTACTGCTATGTGTCAATTAGATTAATATTGCTTTAAATTGGATGCTTAGAATCCAACTATGTCGGTGTCCCTTGTTAATTTTACATTGTATTTTTTTAAATGTAACTGTCATTTGAAGAAACACATAGCCAAGTATTATTCTCCACAATATTTTTATTATGCATTAAAAAAAGAAAACAATAAAATTAGACATGCTATCTGCCAATAGAACTTAACCAAAAAGTGCATTCTATACATCCAAAAATATAGAAAATATAACAAATCAAATCATTATTCAACCAGAAAAATAATGTCAAAGCAATAACTCCAAGGCTAATAATAAATAACACGTTATCTCCTCTGATTCAGCAACATATCTGGTTGATGAACGGCCGTTCAGAAACGAACTGAAAGGCGTGAAATGTAAAGTGCGAAATGAAAAGCGCTAATCAACACTCACCAAACTTCTACTAACACAAAATTAGCAGAAGGAGCCCAAAGGGTGGCGCTAAAGAGCTGAGAAACCACGTAGTACATCACTACGTTCGTGATTGTTGGCCTACAATTGTGTGCCGTGTGTATGCAAGACAAGTTTGGGGCCAACGCCCTTCGGGAACAAATGTCCGCGGTTTTGTTGGCCAACAATCCGATCGTGTGTACGAAGCTTTAAAAGCAGTATGTGTTCCTTGTGGGATGAGCCATAAGGGTTAACTGACCACAACGGACTACCAGAGAAGCAGCATACAGTCTTGTATCCTCAGTGGCTGAACGGTATCCCTGGCTACTTCATTTTCACTCTAGGATCCACCATCATAGAGAGTTTATCACTGACCAGAGCCCTGCTTTCATCCTGTCTGGGATCCTGACAGTCTGCTTACCAAAGTGAGCTCCACCGCAGGTCACAAATCACTACTTAATAGTAGTAATAACTTTCTTCATCTCCAGATCCATTCGCTGCCCCAGGGTCTCTGCAAAGGATATTGCTTTTCCACTGCCAGAATGACACCCCTGGCTAATCTGATGAAGCCTGTTTGGCCAGCTGCTTCTGAGGCAGAGGTACCCCTTAAACGACATATGCCGCGTACATACGATCGTAATTTCCGACAACAAATGTTGGATGTGAGCTGGTTGGCGGTAAGTCCGACCGTGTGTACGCTCCATCGGACACTTGTTGTCGGACTTTCCACCAACAAATGTGGGCTAGCAGGTTCTCAAATTTTCCGCCAACAAATGTTTGTTGTTGGACTTTCCGATCGTGTGTACACAAGTCCATCGCACAAAAGCCCACGCGTGCTCGGAATCAAGTATGAGCCGGAAGCACTCGGTCTTGTGAAAACTAGCGTTCGTAATGGAGATATCACGCATGTCTTGTACGTCACTACGTTCGTAATTGTTGGCCAACATTTGTGTGACCGTGTGTATGCAAGACAAGTTGGAGCCTTTGGAGCTTTAAATTCCACGGTTTTGTTGTCGGAAAGTCCGATCGTGTGTATGGGGCATTAGTTGTTTGATTGACTTAGTACCTGAGCATCCACACAGTCAGTTTGGACAGAGTTAAAACATAGTTACATAGTAGGTGAGGTTGAAAAAAGACACAAGTCCATCAAGTCCAACCTATGTGTGTGATTATTTGTCAGTATTACATTATACATCCCTGTATGTTGCGGTCATTCAGGTGCTTATCTAATAGTTTCTTGAAGCTATCGATGCTCCCCGCTGAGACCACCGCCTGTGGAAGGGTATTTCACATCCTTGCTGCTCTTACAGTAAAGAACCCTCTACGTAGTTTAAGGTTAAACCTCTTTTCTTCTAATTTTAATGAGTGGCCACGAGTTAAACTCTCTTCTGCGAAAAAGTTTTATCCCTTTTGTGGGGTCACCAGTACAGTATTTGTATATTGAAATCATATCCCCTCTCAAGTGTCTCTTCTCCAGAGAGAATAAGTTCAGAGCTCGTAACCTTTCCTAATAACTAAGATCCTCCAGACCCTTTATTAGCTTTGTTGCCCTTCTTTGTACTCGCTCCATTTCCAGTACATCCTTCCTGAGGACTGGTGCCCAGAGCTGGACAGCATACTCCAGGTGCGGCCGGACCAGAGTCTTGTAGAGCGGGAGAATTATCGTTTTATCTCTGGAGTTGATCCTCTTTTTAATGCCAATATTCTGTTTGCTTTGTTAGCAGCCATTGTTGCATGCCATTGCTGAGCCTATCATCTACTAGGACCCCCAGGTCCTTTTCCATCCTAGATTCCCCCAGAGCTTCTCCCCCCAGTGTATAGATTGCATTCATATTTTTGCCACCCAAATGCATTATTTTACATTTTTCTACATTGAACCTCATCTGCCATGTAGTCGCCCACCCCATTAATTGGTTCAGATCTTTTTGCAAGGTTTCCACATCCTGCGGAGAAGTTATTGCCCTGCTTAGCTTAGTATCGTCCGCAAATACAGAGATTGAACTGTTTATCCCATCCTCCAGGTCGTTTATGAACAAATTAAATAGGATTGGTCCCAGCACAGAACCCTGGGGGACCCCACTACCCACCCCTGACCATTCCGAGTACTCCCCATTTATCACCACCCTCTGAACTCGCCCTTGTAGCCAGTTTTCAATCCATGTACTCACCCTATGGTCCATGCCAACGGACCTTATTTTGTACAGTAAACGTTTATGGGGAACTGTGTCAAATGCTTTTGCAAAATTCAAACACACCACGTCTACGGGCCTTCCTTTACCTAGATGGCAACTCACCTCCTCATAGGTTAATAGATTGGTTTGGCAAGAACGATTCTTCATGAATCCATGCTGATTACTGCTAATGATACCGTTCTCATTTACTAAATTCTTGTATATAGTCACTTATCATCTCCTCCAAGAGTTTACATACTATTGATGTTAGGCTAACTGGTTTGTAGTTCCCAGGGATGTATTTTGGGCCCTTTTTAAATATTAGTGCTACATTGGCTTTTCTCCAATCAGCTGGTACCATTCCAGTCAGTAGACTGCCTGTAAAAATTAGGAACAACGGTCTGGCAATCACTTGACTAGTTCCCTAAGTACCCTCGGATGCAAGCCATCTGGTCCCGGTGATTTATTAATGTTAAGTTTCTCAAGTCTAATTTTAATTCTGTCCTCTGTTAACCATGAAGGTGCTTCCTGTGTTGTGTCATGAGGATAAACACTGCAGTTTTGGTTACTGAAGCCCCCCGATTCACTCGTGAAGACAGAGGAGAAGAATAAATTCAATACCTTCGCCATCTCCCCATCCTTTGTAACCAGATGTCCTTCCTCATTCTTTATAGGGGCCAATATGGTCTGTCCTCCCTTTTTTACTGTTTACATACTTAAAGAATTTCTTGGGATTTTTTTTGCTCTCCTCCGCTATGTGTCTTTCATGTTCTATCTTAGCCGTCCTAATTGCACTCTTACATTTCTTGTTGCATTCTTTATAAAGTCTGAATGCTGATGATGATCCCTCAACCTTGTATTTTTTGAAGGCCTTCTCCTTTGCTTTATATGCATTTTTTTACATTTGTTTACATTGGAGTTAATCCATCCAGGACTTTTGTTCGCTCTTTTAAATTTATTACCCAATGGGATACATTGGCTAATGCCCTTATTTAATATTCTCTTAAAGCAAACCCATCTCTCCTCCGTATTCTTTGTTCCTAATATTTTATCCCAATTTATGCCTTTTAGCAAGGTTTGTAGTTTAGGGAAGTTGGCTCTTTTGAAATTCAGTGTCTTTATATTCCCTTTATGTTTCCTATTTGTGTGATTTATACTGAAACTAATTGACCTGTGATCGCTGTTACCTAAATTGCCCCGTATTTCCACATCCGTGATCAGGTCTGTATTGTTGGTAATCATTAGATCCAGTAATGTTTTATTTCTAGTTGGTGCGTCTACCATCTGACCCATAAAATTGTCCTGCAAGACATTAAGGAACTGGCGAGCCTTGAATGAATGCGTGGTTCCCTCCGCCCAGTCTATGTCTGGATAATTAAAATCCCCCATTATGATAACACTTCCCATCCTTACTGCTAATCCAAATTGTGATAGGAGATCTGCCTCCACTTCCTCCCTCAGGTTAGGGGGCCTATAGCATACTCCCAGTATTATTTTCCCCTTAGCTTCATCCCTTTGGAGCTCTACCCATAAGGATTCCACCTCCTCCCTAGCTCCCTCAGTGATGTCATCTCTCACATTCACTTTTGCTTCTGATATGTATATGAATGAACATTGCTGGTCTCTTGGAAGGCTGATTGCTGATTGTGGTGTGTTTGGATTTTGCAAAAGCATTTGACACAGTTCCCCATAAACGTTTACTGTACAAAATAAGGTCCGTTGGCATGGACCGTAGGGTGAGTACATGGATTGAAAACTGGCTACAAGGGCGAGTTCAGAGGGTGGTGATAAATGGGGAGTACTCGGAATGGTCGGGGGTGGGTAGTGGCGTCCCCCAGGGTTCTGTGCTGGGACCAATCCTATTTAATTTGTTCATAAACGATCTGGAGGATGGGATAAACAGTTCAATCTCTGTATTTGCAGGGGATACTAAGCTAAGCAGGGCAATAACTTCTCCGCAGGATGTTGAAACCTTGCAAGAAGATCTGAACAAATTAATGGGGTGGGCAACTACATGGCAAATGAGGTTCAATGTAGAAAAATGTAAAATAATGCATTTGGGTGGAAAAAAATATGAATGCAATCTATACACTGGGGGGAGAACCTCTGGGGGAATCTAGGATGGAAAAGGACCTGGGGATCCTAGTAGATGATAGGCTCAGCAATGGCATGCAATGCCAAGCTGATGCTAACAAAGCAAACAGAATATTGGCATTAAAAAGGGATCAACTCCAGAAATAAAACGATAATTCTCCCGCTCTACAAGACTCTGGTCCGGCCGCACCTGGAGTATTCTGTCCAGTTCTGGGCACCAGTCCTCAGGAAGGATGTGCTGGAAATGGAGCGAGTACAAAGAAGGGCAACAAAGCTAATAAAGTGTCTGGAGGATCTTAGTTATGAGGAAAGGTTGTGAGCACTGAACTTATTCTCTCTGGAGAAGAGATGCTTGAGAGGGGATATGATTTCAATATATAAATACCGTACTGGTGACCCCACAATAGGGAGAAAACTTTTTTGGGGGAAGGGAGTTGAACAAGACTCGTGGCCACTCATTAAAGTTAAAAGAAAAGAGGTTTAACCTTAAACTACATAGAGGGTTCTTTACTGTAATGCTGCGTACACACGATCGGACATTCCGACAACGAAACCATGGAATTTTGTTCGAAGGTTGTTGGCTCCAACTTGTCTTGCATACACACAGTCACACAAATGTTGGCCAACAATTAGGAACGTACACATGACGTACAAGACGCACGGTGAGCCGATAAAAAGGAATTTCAATAGTCATGTGATATCTCCATTACAAACGCTAGTTTTACATGACCGAGCACTTATGGGTCGTTTTTGATTCCGAGTACGCGTGGACTTTTGTGCGACGGACTTGTGTACACACGATCGGAAAGTCCAACAACAAAAATTTGTTGGCAGAAAACTTGAGAACCTGCTAGCCAACACTTGTTGGCGGAAGTTCCGACAACAAATGTTCGATGGAGCGTACACACGGTCGGACTTTCTGCCAACAAACTCACATCCAACATTTGTTGTCGTTAAATCCGATCGTGTGTAACGGGGCATAAGAGCGGTAAAGATGTGGAATTCCCTTCCCTTTCCGTAACAGCACTCAGTAGGGCTTCTGCATTCTCCTTTTGCAAACTCCCCATCAGAACCTTACAATACTCCATAATTTCCTCTTTTGTAGTTCCTGATCGCTTTTCATACAGTTTCTCATAAAAAATGCCTCACCTCCTCCACCACTTCCTCCCCACTTACTTCCCCATCATTTGTGAGCACGCTCTTTATCATTTTCTTTGCCCCATAGCTTTCTTAAAAAAAAGAACCTGGAACACTGTTCACATTCCTCCATTTCCTGCATTTTCGCACTGAAAATAGTTTGTTTCCCATTTTCTTATAGAAAACGCCTCCTCTCCTCCCGCACCTTCTCCAACTCCTCCTCCACCGCAACACCCATTTTTTTAACACCTTAATAACAGATTAAATCTTTCCTCCGATGCCTTTTCTCTCTCCCTCCTCCGCCTTGCTCTTTACACTCCTGCTTTTTTTGAAGAAGCCACTTATCTGAACCTTGGCCCTCTTGAAGAAGCCACTTATCTGTACCTTGGCCCTCTTGAAGAAGCCACTTATCTGTACCTTGGCCCTCTTGAAGAAGACACTTATCTGTACCTTGGCCCTCTTGAAGAAGGCACTTATCTGTACCTTGGCCCTCTTGAAGAAGCCAGTTATCTGTACCTTGGCCCTCTTGAAGAAGCCACCTATCTGTACCTTGGCCCTCTTGAAGAAGCCACTTATCTGTACCTTGGCCCAGTTCCACCACTGTAGTATTCCACCAAACTCCTTTCCCTTTTCACCAAACGTGCAAAAAAACACCCCAAACTTATCACACACCTCCCTCTCCTCCTCCAAAATCATGGTGTTCAATTTCCACAACCCTTTCCCGAAAGCAACCCCCTCCTCCAACACAAAGGTACAAGAAACCATCTTATGGTCAGAAAACACAAAAGAGCTAGCACCGTAACTCTTCACTGCCACAAACTCAGATAAGTAAATAAAATCGATCCTTGAACCGTGCCTCGGTCAGAAAGGTAAGTATGAGGAGCACTGCTCCCCTCCCTTTCCAATGCTGTATCCTTTAGCCGAAAATCAGCCACTATCTCATTTAATAATCTGAATGATGAATCCAGCCTACCCTCCTCTCCAGCACCCCTTCAATCACTTGCCTTCCTAATGCAATTAAGATCCCCAGCTACAATCGTAGGGGTCCTTCCAGGTAAGTGTAACTTCAAGGTATTAAAAAGTTCATTTCTTCCTCGCATTACTGCAGGAGCGTAGCAATGAAAGAGTCTGAATTTACACCCCACATATTCCAGCAAGACCAGCAACACTCTCACCGGCACAATCACCTCCTGCGACACCATCTCCACCTGCAGGTTTTTAATAAATACCCCCACTCCTTCACATCTTGTCTCACAAGCCGGAGACCAAGCACTCCCCCCCAGGCCTCCATTCATGAGGCCCCGGAACCCTCTCCAGTCCACATTCCTGCCTGCACAAAACATCTGCCTTACATTCTGGCAGACTGTCAAAAACAGCAGCCCGCCGCCAGCCAGACATCACACTGCTCACATTTATAGTATTGATGCTTAGGGCCATAAAGAAAAGAAAGGAAATTCTTTCAGCCATAATAATTCAGTAGGAAAGTCACTCCATATATTTGTCCCCTCTTCCTTGTTCATAGAGACTTTCCCTCTGTCATCTCTTAGGACCAGGATAACTGGCGGACTCTAATTCAGAGTCCCCAGATAAGGCGATACGGAGAGACCGCTCCTCACTCTGAGTCCACTCCTTCAATTCTACCCTGTTTCCCCGAAAATAAGCCTAGCGTGATTGTCAGTGATGGCTGTAATAAAAGCCCTACCCCCCAAATAAGCCCTACCCTGTTTCTCCAAAAATAAGCCCTACCCTGAAAATAT
Source organism: Aquarana catesbeiana (assembly GCA_037953035.1). Lineage (NCBI taxonomy): Eukaryota > Metazoa > Chordata > Amphibia > Anura > Ranidae > Aquarana > Aquarana catesbeiana. Next base: position 92,666 of record JBBHAA010003400.1, read on the forward strand.
GACCTACAAGGAATTTAACTAGGGCTTATTTGGGGGATAGGGCTTATATTGCAGCCATCATCGACAATCACGTTAGGTCTTATTTTCGGGGAAACAGGGTAGCTCTTACTAGAACCCCCCCCCCTCTACTGCTGAAGGAGCAAAAGCGCTGTCCACACGCTATATCTTCTTTCTCTTCTTCCTCTTCATCCACCTCCTCTTCTTCCATGTTTTCCTCACTCTCCAACAGATCCCCAATCAGCCAGATCACAGACCTCCATCCCGATCCAGATACTGGGGTTTCTGTTCCACTTGCCTCTCCAACTTCTTCCAGCTCACCACCTTGCTGCATATACTCCTCCTCTATTTCTCCAGAAGCTCTAGGCACCCCCCTTTCTTCTACGCCCAGTGCAAGATCCCCAGTTTCAGAGCCGGCCACTCCAACCTCCACTCTTTCCACAGCAGAAGCCGTAGCACCACCCACTCCTTCGACCAGGGCCCTCGCACTTCCAGGCACAGCCTCCTCAGCCGTGACTGGACGGAGCATCGTGACTTACTTCCGCGGGTCCCCCCCTAGTCCCCTCCTCCATACCTCCATCTTGTCTCGGCCTCACCCTTCCTCCTCCTGGTGTCAAGCCGCCGTTGAATCTTCTCACCCGCCACAATATCAGCAAAAGTTTATTTTGCTTCACGGTATTGACCGCACTCTCTCACAAAGTGGCCTACTCTTTTACAGATGTGACAAAGTTTGGTCTCAGCACAGTCACTTGCAGCATGCCCTGTCAAAAGCGGCACACTACTCCCTCCTCACAGTCCGCACTCATATGCCCATACTTGAAGCACCTTCGGGGGTCTCTTCACTCCACCAATACATCCCTCATCCTTCCTGAAACGTCCAAAGAACCTGTACTTTCCTGACCAAATACCATACCCATTTAACACGTTTTCTCCTCCCCTTAGGTCTTCACAGTATGTCTTCAGGACAGCCCACACCAAAGCTGGATCCGCAAAGGGATGATAAAGATGGACCGTAATCACCTTCTCCTCCTGCATGAACAGGGGTTGCACCTCCAAACAGCTCCAAGATCTCACTCTTCTTTATCTTTGCCTCTTCAAAAATCCTACAGCAAACCTCGGAAGACCCAAACGTTATATATCATAAGTCCCCTGCTGGGGAAAATCCTGTAGACACATTAGGGGTTATTTACGAAAGGCAAATCCACTTTGCACTACAAGTGCAAACTAAAGTGTAAAGTGCACTTGGAAGTGCAGTTGCTGTAAATCTGAGGGGTAGATCTGAAATGAGGGGAAGCTCTGCTGATTTTATTATCCAATCATGTGCAAGCTAAAATGCTGTTTTATATTTTCCTTGCATGTCCCCCCTCGGATCTACAGCGACTGCACTTCCAAGTGCACTTTCAGTGCAATTTCAAGTGCACTTTGCACTTGTAGTGCAAAGTAGATTTGCCTTTAGTAAACAACCCCCATTATTTCACTCACCTTGACATCAAAGACATCCATCCAAAGCTCCACAATGGCTGTCCTTAATGTCACTATCAGTTTTGCGTCTGGCTTCACCAGAAATTGCCGCGAATTGCGAAGACCTTGAGCCGCCATTTTTGTGCTAAGCAACATAATCGCCTTCTTGTGGATAACAGCAGTGTCCCACCCAATAGCAGCAAGGGGTGTACCGGCAGGATTATCTATTAGATAGATACATAGATAGATAGAGATTTTTAAGGTTTATCGCCATTCCACGAGCGGGAGCAATTTTGAAGCGTGACATGTTGGGTATCAATTTACTTGGCGTAACATTATCTTGCATGATATTAAAAAAAAAAAAAAAAAAAAGAGGGCTATCTTATTTTTTAATTCGAAATGGTGTATTTTTTTTTTTTAAAGTGCGCTTGTAAGACCGCTGCGCAAATACGGTGTGACAGAAAGTATTGCAACGACCGCCATTTTATTCTCTAGGGTGTTAGAAAAATAAAAATGTATAATGTTTGGGGGTTCTAAGTAATTTTCTAGCAAAAAAAATGTTTTTTTTAACTTGTAAACAACAAATCTAAAAAAGAGGCTCGGTCAGTTCAGTTTCACTTTAACACGTTCTTCTAACACGCTTGCTGAAGCAGGGTAATGGAGCGCCATCTGCTGGAACAAAAGAAGAATACAACACATTTGGATGCAATATTCAAATATATGATATACAGTATATACAGTATTTATATTTAATATATATATATATATATATATATATATATATATATATATATATATATATATATATGATACGCTGTAACCTCTGGCAATCGCAATCTGATCTGCTGCAGTAAATGGATTTTGAGTCTAGTTGCTATTAATTGTATGTATCAGAATGGGGGTTGGGGCCCAAAAAAATGTTTGCCCAGGGTCCAATCAATAGTAAAGACGGCCCTGGTAAGGTGTTTTTTGTTTTTTTTTATTTAATTGAACTAGATGGACTTCTTTTTTCAACCTGACTATGTAACTATGGGTACACTCGTAAAAGGGGAGCAATTGCTGGGGACTCACTTATTATTAAAGGGGGCTTTTACTATTCAGATAAGCCCCTCACAGCCACCGGCCAGGGTTGCGGGTAGGAGGCCCTTGTCCGCAAAGAAAAATGGGGACAAAATTGTGGGTGGGGCCAACTGGCTCTACATGTGGGGGGGGGGGACTTTCGTGAATGCGTTCACTAATGCCCGGGACCAGGCAGGACCGCCGTCATATGAACTCAACATTAAAGTGGAGCTCCACCCAAAAGTTGAGGGTCCTGCTTTAAGTGTTACACCCCCCCTCCCCTGACCCATTTGGCATGTAACTTTTTTTTTGGGGGGGGGGGGGCGCGAGTACTTTTTCTTTTTTTAATTCTTAATAAATTTAATGAATCAATTTATTCTGTGCAATGGCCAGCGGGGTGCGGGGGGCACGTGCGCGCACTGATTGGCTACAGGTGGGAGCCAACCAGCGGGTCCCGTGGACACGTCTGCCGGCCGCCTGCGATCGCTCCCCAGAGAGACAGGACGGCGGTCTGCCAATATTAACAAGGCAGATCCCCCGTCCTGTCAGGTATAAACAGAAACACTGATCTCTCTGTTCATACAATGAGTCCATCCCCCACATATTAGGAAAGCACTCCCTAGGGACACAGTTGACCCTTTGATCACCCCTGGTGTTAACCCCTTCCCTGCCAGTGTCATTAGTACAGTGACAGTGCATATTCTTAGTACTGATCACTGTAGTAATGTCACTGGTCCCCAAAAAAGTGTCAGGTGTCCGGTTTGTCCGATGCAATGTCGCAGTCCTGCTAAAAATCGCTGATTGCCGTCATTACTAGAAAAAAAAATGCCATAAAAATATAGGTGATCAAATACCACCAAAAGAAAGCTCTATTTGTGGGGAAAAAAAGAACATAAATGGGTACAGCGTCCCACGACTGTACAATTGTCAGTTAAAGTAACGCAGTGCCGTATCGCAATAAATGGCCTGGTCATTAAGGGGGTAAAACCTTCCGGGGGTGAAGTTGTTAATACTACTACTAATCGTAATAATAAATAAATAAATGCAAAAAAAAAAAAAAAACACAAATAAAAATCATAAATAAATAAATGAATACTATATAATAATAAATACATCCTACTGTAAGCTCTAAACCTTAAATATATATATATATATATATATATATATATATATATATATATATAATAAAATAACAATTAAACACCCTAACAAATAACAACATAAAATAATTAAATAATAATAATAAAAAATTATTATAATTTTTTTTTCAAGTTTGGGCGTTTATTATTATTTTTATTAGTAATACATTTTATATTTTTTATAAGGTTAGGGATATAGAAACCTCAACATTGGTGTACATATTGGTGGATCAAATTTTATATTTTTTATAAGGTTTGGGGTTCATTATTTATTATTACATATTATTAATTAAATATTTATTCATGATGATTTTTTTATATTTGTGTATTTCTTTTACATGTATTGAAATATTACTTTTTTTTTTTTCTACATTTGAGTAGAAAATCATGCAAAAAACGCACAGGAAAATACGTGAAAATTCCTCGTAGGAATAAAACCATGCGCTTTTATAGGTATAAAAATGCCCCAAAAATGCACAAATCTTCCCAATTTGAGCTACAAAAAAAACAAAACTCCAGGACTTTTTTAAGCTTCAGGCATTTGGCTTCAGGTGACTTGGAGTGGAGATGTGAACCATCTCCATAGAGAATAAATTCAACATCCAAACAGCATCACAGATGTAAATATATTATATTTATTTATATACGCTCATTTTTTGCTAAAATTACTCAGAAATTCAAGACGTAGCTGGGTGTAGTAAGATGCCCGCTGCTGCCTTCTGAGTGCCGGCAGGCGTTCTGTCAGGTGAGCAAACCTGGTTAGCGATGGAACGCATGCGCAGCAGATGGAACGTCACTTCCGTTACCTGATCTGACGGGTTCGATGGTGTGTAATGTCAGAAAAGTGGTGGAACGCATAGCACGGGGGAACGCATATGTCCTTTTTTTCCCCACAAGGTATTATTTGATCACCTCTGCAGTTTATATTTTTTTCCCTATAAACAAAAAAAAAGAACAACAAATTAAAAAAAAAAAAAAAACAGCGGACAGTCAGAGACTAACAGACACTTTTTGGGGACCAGTGACACTAATACAGTGATCAGTGATAATACCAGGGCTCGAGTCCTGCAGGAACGCATGGGAACGGCGTTCCTGTACTTTTTCCTGTTAGCAACCGTGTCCTGCAGGACTGGCCTTTGAAGTATGCGAGCTGAGGCAGATGGGGGGGCGAAGCTCAAGTGGCACTGCCCGCTTGCTGCGATGGCACACTGCGACGCCCAAGATCGGCCCTTCTGTGGGTGTGCGGGAAGGGGAAGAGGTCCGTGCCAATGGAGGATGGTTCCAAGACATAGAGCAGGGGGGGCCCCAGACCTCAAAAAGACCCTGCATAGAAACATAGTGCAGGAGGGGCCCCCAGACCTGAGAAAGACCATGCAGAGAGACATAGTGCAGGAGGGACCCCCAGACCTGAGAAAGACCCTGCATAGAGACATAGTGCAGGAGGGGCCCCCAGACCTGAGAAAGACCCTGCATAGAGATATAGTGCAGGAGGGACCCCCAGACCTGAGAAAGACCCTGCATAGAGACATAGTGCAGGAGGGACCCCCAGACCTGAGAAAGACCCTGCATAGAGACATAGTGCAGGAGGGACCCCCAGACCTCAGAAAGACCCTGCATAGAGACATAGTGCAGGAGGGACCCCCCAGATTTCAGAAAGACCCTGCATACAGACATAGTGCAGGAGAGGCCCCCCAGACCTCAGAAAGACCCTGCATAGAGACATAGTGCAGGAGGGCCCCCCAGATCTCAGAAAGACCCTGCATACAGACACAGTGCAGGAGGGGCCCCCAGACCTGAAAAAGACCCTGCATAGAGACATAGTGCAGGAGGGGCCCCCCAGACTTCAGAAATACTCTGCATAGAGACACCGTGCAGGAGGTGCCCCCAGACCTCAGAAAGACCCTGCATAGAGACATAGTGCAGGAGGGGTCCCCCAGACCTCAGAAAGGCACTGAATAGACACATAGTGCAGGAGGGGCCCCCCAGACCTCAGAAAGACCCTGCATAGAGACTTAGTGCAGGAGGGGCCCCCAGACCTCAGAAAGACCCTGCATAGAGACATAGTGCAGGAGGGGCCCCCAGGCCTCAGAAAGACCCTGCATAGAGACATAGTGCAGGAGGGGCCCCCCCAGACCTCAGAAAGACCCTGCATAGAGACATAGTGCAGGAGGGGCCCCCCAGACCTCAGAAAGACCCTGCATAGAGACACAGTGCAGGAGGGGCCCCCAGACCTCAGAAAGACCCTGCATAGAGACATAGTGCAGGAGGGGCCCCCCAGACCTCAGAAAGGCGCTGAATAGACACATAGTGCAGGAGGGGCCCCCCAGACCTCAGAAAGACCCTGCATAGAGACTTAGTGCAGGAGGGGCCCCCAGACCTCAGAAAGACCCTGCATAGAGACATAGTGCAGGAGGGGCCCCCCAGACCTCAGAAAGACCCTGCATAGAGACATAGTGCAGGAGGGGCCCCCAGACCTCAGAAAGACCCTGCATAGAGACTTAGTGCAGGAGGGCCCCCCCAGACCTCAGAAAGACCCTGCATAGAGACATAGTGCAGGAGGGGCCCCCAGACCTCAGAAAGACCCTGCATTGAGACATAGTGCAGGAGGGGCCCCCCAGACCTCAGAAAGACCCTGCATAGAGACATAGTGCAGGAGGGGCCCCCCAGACCTCAGAAAGACCCTGCATAGAGACTTAGTGCAGGAGGGGCCCCCAGACCTCAGAAAGACCCTGCATAGAGACATAGTGCAGGAGGGGCCCCCAGGCCTCAGAAAGACCCTGCATAGAGACATAGTGCAGGAGGGGCCCCCCCAGACCTCAGAAAGACCCTGCATAGAGACATAGTGCAGGAGGGGCCCCCCAGACCTCAGAAAGACCCTGCATAGAGACACAGTGCAGGAGGGGCCCCCAGACCTCAGAAAGACCCTGCATAGAGACATAGTGCAGGAGGGGCCCCCCAGACCTCAGAAAGGCGCTGAATAGACACATAGTGCAGGAGGGGCCCCCCAGACCTCAGAAAGACCCTGCATAGAGACTTAGTGCAGGAGGGGCCCCCAGACCTCAGAAAGACCCTGCATAGAGACATAGTGCAGGAGGGGCCCCCCAGACCTCAGAAAGACCCTGCATAGAGACATAGTGCAGGAGGGCCCCCAGACCTCAGAAAGACCCTGCATAGAGACTTAGTGCAGGAGGGCCCCCCCAGACCTCAGAAAGACCCTGCATAGAGACATAGTGCAGGAGGGGCCCCCAGACCTCAGAAAGACCCTGCATTGAGACATAGTGCAGGAGGGGCCCCCAGACCTCAGAAAGACCCTGCATAGAGACATAGTGCAGGAGGGGCCCCCAGACCTCATAAAGACCCTGCATAGAGACATAGTGCAGGAGGGGCCCCCAGACCTCAGAAAGACCCTGCATAGAGACATAGTGCAGGAGGGGCCCCCAGACCTCAGAAAGACCCTGCATAGAGACACAGTGCAGGAGGGGCCCCCCAGACCTCAGAAAGACCCTGCATAGAGACTTAGTGCAGGAGGGGCGCCCCAGACCTCAGAAAGACCCTGCATAGAGACACAGTGCAGGAGGGGCCCCCAGACCTCAGAAAGACCCTGCATAGAGACATAGTGCAGGAGGGGCCCCCAGACCTCAGAAAGACCCTGCATAGAGACATAGTGCAGGAGGGGCCCCCAGACCTCAGAAAGACCCTGCATAGAGACATAGTGCAGGAGGGGCCCCCCAGACCTCAGAAAGACCCTGCATAGAGACTTAGTGCAGGAGGGGCCCCCAGACCTCAGAAAGACCCTGCATAGAGACTTAGTGCAGGAGGGGCCCCCCAGACCTCAGATAGACCCTGCATAGAGACTTAGTGCAGGAGGGACCCCCCAGACCTCAGAAAGACCCTGCATAGAGACTTAGTGCAGGAGGGGCCCCCCAGACCTCAGAAAGACCCTGCATAGAGACATAGTGCAGGAGGGACCCCCAGACCTCAGAAAGACCCTGCATAGAGACACAGTGCAGGAGGGGCCCCCCAGACCGGTCTCTGACTGCAATGCATGAATCTATCAATGGTGAGAGAGAGAGTGACAGGAGAGAGGGGGCGGCGCTCCTGTACCCTTTATGGACACACCGCCACTGATTGTGTTTTTTTTTTGTTAGTATAGCATACAGGTTAAATGATTTTGTTGTTACATCTGTTCTATATTTATCTGTTTAATGTATGTGGATTTTGGGGGTGTCCCCATAAACTACTGGCACTGTGGCGAACTGAGCCTGAATTGGAGTGAATACCTCTCAAAACCAGATACCCGCTCCCCCCCCCCCCCAAAAGGTACCAAATGTGGCAGCGGAGGGGGGAGGCAGCCAAGCAGAGCTTCCCCTTTTGGGTGGAAATCCACTTTAACCACTGGCAGACTGCCCCATAGCAGATTTACTGCTACAGGTGGCACTCCTGTGCAGGATCACGTATATATATATATATATATATATATATATATATATATATATATATATATATATATATGTGTGTGTGTGTGTGTGTGTGTGTGTGTGTTCTGCACTTCAGCCTGCAGGGGGTGTGCGCGCGCTGCCAGCGGACTGCCTCTGCTGTGATTACTCGTACTAGAAGCAGATGTGTGGGTGCCGGTCACTGGATGTCCGCTGGCACCCGCCAATCATCGGTAAAACATACAGAACAGAGATCTGCAAACAAGACAGATCTCCATCCTGACAGGGGGGAAGGGATGGATTTTGTGTCCCTTCAAAGCATGGAATAAATTCCATCTCTTCCCCTAGTGAAAGCACCACACAGTTCACAAACCACTGGCTAGGCACACATTTAACCCTTTCATCGCCCCTGATGTTAATCCCTTCCCTGCCAGTGTCATTAGTACAGTGACAGTGCATATTTTTAGCACTGATCACCGTATTAGTGTCACTGGTTCCCGAAAAGTGTCACTTAGTGTCTGATTGTCCACCGCAATATCACAGTCCCCGCTATAAGTCGCTGATCGCCACCATTATTAGTATAAAAAATTAAACAAATAAATAAAAAATCCATAAAAATATCCCTTAGTTTGTAACTTTTGCGCAAACCAATCAATTTACGCTTATTTTGATTTTTTTTTTTAACAAAAATATGTAGCAGAATACATATTGGCCTAAATAGATGAAGAAATTTGATTTTTTTTTTTTTAGATTTTTTTATATTGGATATGTTTTATAGCACAAAGTAAAAAATATTGTTTTTTTTTTTTGTTTTTTTTTTCAAAATTGTTGGTCTTTTTTTTGTTTGTTTATAGCGCTAAAAAATATTAAAAAAAGCAGAGGTAATCGAATACCACCGAAAGAAAGCTCTATTTGTGGGGAAAAAGGACATCAATTTTATTTGGGTACAGCGTCGCACGACCGTGCAGTTGTCAGTTAAAGTAACGCAGTGCCGTATCGCAAAAAATGGCCTGGTCATTAAGGGGGTAAAACCTTTCCGGGGCTGAAGTGGTTAATACTACTGCTAATAATAATAGTAATAAATGAATAGATGTAAACAAAAACACAAATAAAAATCATGGATAATAAATAAATGAATACTATGTAATAATAAATAACTAACACCTAACTGTAAGCTTTAAACCTTAAAAAAAATTAAATAATAATAATAAAATAATAATTAAACACCCTAACACAAAATAATTAATAATAATAAATTATTATTAACTTTTTTTTTTTTTGTTCGAGTTTGGGTGTTTATTATTATTTTTATTAGTAATAAATTTTAAGGGACAGGAGCATTTTTTTTTTTTTTAAGGGTTACAACCACTTCTGCCGCTGCCCAGGTGCTGCCCAGGTGCTTACTGAAAAGTAGAAGGCACCCGCTTGACACAGTGGCCATTCAAAGAAAACTTTGTATTTCATCAAAAATTGCAAAGTGTTCTCTGATTGGTTGAGGTTGAGAGCCTAACGTCACCTCCCCACCTCTCTATCTTGTCCAATCAGAGATCAATTTGCATTCATTGCAAACTGCCCCCCCCCCCGTGCCAAGCAGGCCAAATCCTGTGTTCACAATACAGTAGTGCAGCCGCTCAGCACAGGACCCCGGAAGTTGGTGGAGATTATTGTAGTAGCAGTGTAGTAGAGCTGTCTGTACAGTGATTTCCAGCTTCCACGAGGGTCCCACACAAATGTTGGCCCAAGCTGGACCAATGTAAAAAATGCCATACCTAAACTTCAGATTTAAAGAAGAAGTCCAGGGATGGGATACATTTATACATTTAGGCACTAATAAGTACGACTCCAAAGTTGCGTGACTTTGGAGTGCAACTTTGGTGCACAACTTTGGATGGGTGCAGCTTGGATACGACTTCGGCTTTGACCAGTGATAATGGACAACTGTTGCTCACAAGTTGCGTTGTATAACATTCAGCTACGACTTTCATGCAACTTCTGGGGGTTAACATTGAAGTCTATGGCCCTCAAGTTGTGTAAAAGTCGGACCAAAGTAGCGCATGAAGTGGCTTCAACTTTAAGTCGCACATATATGAATGGCTATCATTGGAAAACATGGGGAACGACTTGTCATGCACCTTTGATGTCCAAAGTTGCATGACAAGTCGCACAAGTGTGATTGGAGCCTTACCGTGGATCAGCTTGGCTCAAACAAATGGTGCAGATGTAGCCTCCATGTGACCAAAGTTGTCATTTACTGTTGTAGCGTATGTACAGTAAGCGGCGTCCTCTTTCAGCGGCTGCTCCCAGAAATTTTCTCCGTGGTGTACTAGAGGGCATCACTTGCTCTGGTCCCCCATCCCCCACCACTCTGGAGAAGACTCGCATTTTTTTTCAGCTAAAACAAGGCTTCCTCCGATTGGTCAAGGTGGAGAGACCAGCAGGGGACATTATGATCTCTGCCTTGGCCAATCAGAGGAAGCTTTGTATTGATCGAAAAAAATACAAGACTTTTCCAGAGTTTCAGAGGTGCCGGAGCAAGCGGCGTTCTTTATTTAGCACACGCTTCTTACTGTATGTAGCATGGGCTTCAACAGATTCACCATGGTCCACACGGAGGTGACATCCTTGTAATTCTCTTGAGGCAAGCTGGCCCATAGCAAGTGTGTAAAGTAATTCAATTCCTGGAGTTACTTAACGGTAGTGAAATTGTAATTCGTCCCAAAGGTGTTCTATCTGGTTGAGGTCAGGACTCGCATCCATGTCTTTATGGACCTTGCTTTGTACACTGGTGCTCAGTCATGTTGGAACAGGAAGGGGCCGTCCCCAAACTGTTCCCACAAAGTTGGGAGAATGAAATTGTCCAAAATGTCTTGGTATGCTGACATTTAAGAGTTCCCTTCACTGGAACTAAGGGGCTAAACCCAACCCCTGAAAAATAACCCCACACCATAATCCCCCCTCCACCAAATGATTTGGAGAGGTGGCTCAATACTTTTGGCAATATAGTGTGTAAGAGCGAGTTTGGAGGGGAGGAACCTGACCTCAACCTTTGGGATAAATCAGAGCGGAGGCTGCAAGCCAGGCCTTCTCGTTCAACATCAGTGCCTGACCTCAGAAATGCTCTTCTGGAAGAATGGTCAAACATTCTCATAGACACCCTCCTAAACCTTGTGGACAGCCTTCCAAGAAGAGTTGAAGCTCTTATAGCTGCAAAGGGTGGGCCAACTCAATATTGAACCCTCCGGACTAAGACTGGGATGACATTAAAGTTCATGTGTGGCGTCCCAATACTTTTGACACTATATAATGTAGGCTTTTACAAGAGTTTAGAAGCTGCTGCGGTTAGGGGAGGTTCAACCTCCCTCAACCTCCCTCTTCTGAACAGTATAGGAACCTTTTGACCGCCAGCCGTAAATTACATCAAAATCATGGTAAAATCCCAGCGCGATTTTGCCACTTGTTTTCGTGGTCGGCGGTCAAACTAGGTTATGTGTACATGAAGCCTAAGGAAGAACTAAGGTTTGGGCAAAAATCCAGTTTGGGTGGAACCCATAGGAAACTGTCACATTTTTTAGCAGGCCACCGAACCCAATCAGCTACTGCTGTGAAATTCCTTGCCCATGTAACAAAGGGATGGGGATGCCGGTGACATCATTGACCTAATACAGCCATATGGCCCCTGGCGTGGGAATTCCTCAGCCACAGCTGATTGGTCCGGTGGCCTGCTATCATGCAATATTTTTACATAGGTTCAGCCTGAACCTTTAGCTCATTCTCAGCCAAGACTTATGCCGCGTACACACGGTCGGACTTTTCGTCTACAAAAGTCCGACAGCCTGTCCGACAGACTTCCGGCGGACTTTCGGCGGACTTGCAGCAGACTTTCTAACGAACTGACTTGCCTACACACGACCACACAAAAGTCCGACGGATTCGTACGTGATGACGTACACCGGACTAAAATAAGGAAGTTCATAGCCAGTAGCCAATAGCTGCCCTAGCATGGGTTTTTGTCCGTCGGACTAGCACACAGACGAGCGGATTTCGGGGTCCGTCGTAGTTACGACGTAAAGATTTGAAGCATGTTTCAAATCTAAAGTCCGTCGGATTTGAGGCTAAAAAAGTCCGTTGAAAGTCCGGAGAAGCCCACACACGATCGGATTACCAGCCAGCTTTAGTCCGTCAGCGTCCGTTGGACTTTTGTAGACGAAAAGTCCGACCGTGTGTACGCGGCATTAGGCCCAGTTCACACTGGTGCGACGTGCCCTCCGGCTTTGAGAGCGCATGCCGCACGACAAGTTGCGCCACATTAAGTGCAACTGAACCGTTCTAATAGGAGTGACTTGAGTGTCTCTGACTTAGAAGAAGGTTCCTGCACTACTTTTGGTCCGACTTCGGCACGACTTGCATTGACTTCTGTTAAAGCAGTCCTATGTAAGTTGTGCCGAAGTCGCGCTGGGATGTGGGCTTCAAAGTCGCGGCGGTGTGAACCGGGCCTTAGTTCTGCAGCTAACTCGTCCTCATTCAGAAGAAACTGGCGTTCTACTGGGTGGAAGTTGTGTGCACCACAAGCAGAAGTAGAAGGAACAGAACAAGGATAGGTTGTAGTTCTGCTTAAAGCACCATATTGGCACTTTGCCCATTCATCTTCACTCCACTACATAGGGAAGTAGTTCCTTTTTTTTTTTGAAAAGTCATTTATAAGGTGTGTGTCATTATATTCAGCAGATGGTAGATGGTTTAGTAGACTGTTAGTGTTTATTACACCTCCACTGGTGATTACATTGTGTAAATAGGCAGGGCTAGACACGTGCACACATATATCACCAACGCTCAGCTCTGCTGCCCAGCAAAGGGACCAAAACCTGCTCTGGACATTTCAGTGTTTTGTGTCTCTTCTCACCTATGGAGATATCTGCTTCCCATACTACACTATATTGTCAATAGTATTGGGACACCTGATTTTACACGCGTGTGAACTTTAATTGGCATCCCAGTCTTAGTCCGTAGGGTTCAATATGGAGTTGGCCCTCCCTTTGCAGCTATAACAGCTTCAACTCTTCTAGGAAGGCTGTCCACAAGGTTTAGGAGTGTGTCTATGGGAATGTTTGACCATTCTTCCAGAAGAGCATTTGTGAGGTCAGGCACTGATGTTGGACGAGAAGACCTGGCTCGCAGTCTCCACTCTAATTCATCCCAAAGGTGTTCTATTGGGTTGAGGGCAGGCCAGTCAAGTTCCTCCACCCCAAACTCACTCATCCATGTCTTTATGGACCTTGCTTTGTGCACTGGTCCAAATAATTTGGTGGAGTAGGGGCATTATGGTGTGGGGGTTGTTTTTCGGGGGTTGGGTTTGGCCCCTTAGTTCCAGTGAAGGGAACTCTTAAGGCGTCAACATACCAAGACATTTTGGACAATTTCATGCTCCCAACTTTGAGGGAAGAGTTTGGGGATGGCCCCACCAGTGCACAAAGCAAGACATGGATGAGCGAGTTTGGGGTGGAGAAACTTGACTGGCCTGCAGTCAACCCTTTGGGATGATTTAGAGCGGAGACTTCGAGCCAGGCCTTCTCGTCCAACATCAGTGCCTGACCCCACAAATGCTCTTCTGGAAGAATGGTCAAATATTCCCATAGACACACTCCTAAACCTTGTGGACGGCCTTCCCAGAAGAGTTGAAGCTGTTATAGCTGCAAGGGCGGGCCAACTCAAAATTGAACCCTAAGACTAAGATTAACCACCTGCCGACCGGTTCACGCCGATATACGTTGGCAAAGTGGCACATTCCTGCGAAAGGATGTATTGGTACGTCTTCCCCTAAGAGCCGCCTGAGGCGCGTGCCCGCGGCACGGCGGTGGACCTGATGTGCTTGGCTGGCGTGTGTGCTCACCGCGGCCACTCACAAATGCAAGAACGAGAGCAAGAATGGGGTAATGCATCCTATGCATTAAGGTGAAAAAACTTCTGACAGGGACCGGCCCCCCCAGTTTTACTCACTTGAGCCCCGTAATTCCCATGCCAAAGACGTGCTCACCCCCTCTGCCCGTTGTCCCGGCTCTTGATTGGATAGATTAATAGCAGCACAGACATTGGCTCCCGCTGCTGTCAATCAAATCATGAGGCGGGGGCCGGCTATGGACGCAAATGCTGGACTCGGGAGCGTGCCCGCAAGGTAATCCCCCGATGGAGCGCTTCTCCTAGAGGGTTATACGATGCAGGGAGGAGCTAAAAGCGCCCTTGGGGGACCCCAGAAGAGGAGGATCGGGGCCACACTGTGCAAAACGAACTGCACAGAGGAGGTAAGTATGACATCTTTGTTATTTAAAAAACAAAAAAACAAGAAAGCGATACAATCACTTTAACCCCTTTCCTGCCAGTGACATTTACACAGTAATCAGTGCATTTTTATAGCTCTGATCGCTATATAAATGTCATTGGCTCCAAAAATGTGTCAAAAGTGTCCGATGTGTCCACCGCAATGTCGCAGATCACCGCCATTACTAGTTAAAAAAAAAAATGTCATAAAAATGCCGTAAATCGTTCCCGTAGTTTGTAGACATTATAACTTTTGTGCAAACCAATCAATATACGCTTATTGCGATTTTTTTTTTTTTTTTACCAAAAATATGTAGAAGAATACATATTGACCAAAACTGATGAAGAAATTTGTTTTTCAAAAACATTTTTGGGGGATATTTATTATAGCAAAAAGTAAAAAATATTTTTTTTTTTCAAAATTGTCGCTCTTTTTTTGTTTATGGCGCAAGAAATAAAAACCGCAGAGGTGATCAAATACCACCAAAAGAAAGCTCTATTTGTGGGGAAAAAAAGACGTAAATTTTGTTTGGGTAAAGCGGCGCTGTTTGCTATACAAAGTCTGTAGAAAATGAACGCAAAAAAGCACCACAACTTTTGAAAATGTTCCCAGAATTGCCGCAGGGCCGCCATCTTGTTCAGGTCCATCCTTGCTCACCGTGTGACGCTCGGGGTCTGTGAATAATAAAATAATAATAATAATAATAAAATAATAAAATAATAAAATAATAAAATTGAAGTGATTTTCCCACACTACTCTGTAGATTGGAGTTTCTGATTTCCAGAGAAAAATTGGACTGAAGTGAAGGGGCCGAAGAACTCCTCACACCCGTGCTGGGACAAGATCCTTTGTCACCCAGGGTAAAAAGGTCAAAGTGCACCCCGGATGAGCGATGAAATACTGTACATCAGTAGCTTAGGCTGCAAGCCCTTCTCTGTTTGTATCAGTGGTGGTCAACTTGAAAATTATAGGGGACTTCAAGTGTGGCCCCTGAAACTTACGGAGGGCTGGACAATAGCAGAACATTTTTGCACCTCAACGTCCTAAAACTGTGGTCCTGCAGCATTGTTTGCAGTGTATCGCAATGTACACCGAAGAAGATGGATTACAGCAACCCCCAGCAATGGTGTCAGTAAGTGTAATAATAACCCCCCAGTATTATTGTCAATGGATGAAATAATAACCCTCAGAATTGGTGTCAGTGAGTACAAATATTACCTCCAACATTGGTACTAGTGGACACAAAAATAACCTTCAACACTGGAGTCAGTGGATGCAATATTAAACATAGAAACAGAGAAAAGTGACGACAGAAAAACACTGAGTAGTCCACAGAGTCTGCCCATTTTATTTGTTTATTTTTTGTTTGTTTGCTTGTTTTTTTTATTTTGGTTTTTGTTTTTTTATCCCAAGCATTAACCCACACAATTGGTGTCAGTATACACAATAATAGCCCCCAACACTGGTGTCAGTGGATGTAATACTAACCCCCCAACACTGGTGTCAATGGATGCAATAATAACCCCCCAGCATAGGTGTCAGTGGACACAGTAATAACCCACACAATGGTGTCAATGCATGCAATAATAACCCCCAGCATTGGTGTCAGTGGACGTAATAATAACCCCCAGCATTGGTGCCAGTGGATGTATTAATAACCCCCAGCATTGGAGCCAGTGGAGGTAATAATAACCCCCAGTATTGGTGCCAGTGGACGTAATAATAACCCCCAGCATTGGTGCCTTGTTGTCTGACTATAGATCTATGTTTATCCCAAGCATTAACCCACAAAATTGGTGTCAGTATACACAATAATAGCCCCCAACACTGGTTTCAATGGATGTAATAATAACCCCCCAGCATAGGTGTCAGTGGACGCAGTAATAACCCACACAATGGTGTCAATCAACGTAATAATAACCCCCAGCATTGGTGCCAGTGGATGTATTAATAACCCCCAGTATTGGTGCCAGTGGATGTAATAATAACCTCCAGTATTTGTGCCAGTGGAGGTAATAATAACCCCCAGCATTGGTGTCAGTGGACGTAATAATAACCCCTAGCATTGGTGCCAGATGATGTAATAATAACCCCCAGCATTGGTGTCAGTGGACGTAATAATAACCCCTAGCATTGGTGCCAGTGGATGTAATAATAACCCCCAGTATTGGTGTCAGTGGATGTAATAATAACCCCCATTTGTGCCAGTGGAGGTAATAATAACCCCCAGTATTGGTTCCAGTGGACATAATAATAACCCCCAGCATTGGTGCCAGGGGTTGTAATAATAACCCCCAGCATTGGTGCCATTGGTTGTAATAATAACCCCCAGCATTGGTGTCAGTGAATACAGTAATAACTCCCAACCTTGGTGTCAGGGACTGTAATAATAATGGCCAAAACTGGTGTCAGTACCCCCTCCCCCCTACATTGTTGATTAGTGACAGTGGACGTTAACCCTCCCCTCCCCCACACACACACACCCACACCCATTGGTGACCATGGCAGAGAAATGTAAACACCCCTCATTCCTCTTTCTTGCATTGGTGGCCATAGCAGGGAAAATAAACGCCCTCATCTCCCTGCATAGGTGGTTATGGCAGTGCAGATGAACCCCCTCCTCATCCCTCCAACCCTCTATTGGTTCATTGTGGTAAAAGTCCCCCCCCACACACACACACATTGGTGTTCATGGCAGTGACATTTAGCTTGCTCCCCATGCATTGTTCATCTATGGCATAGAAACGTAACCCCCCCAATTATTGATCACATGCTCCTGTCCCATGGAGATAGCAATAAAGTTCAACCAAAACATTTTTTTTTAAAAAGTGTTAAATAAATTATGTAAAATTATTAAACGTAATATAAAAGATGTTTTGAAGAACCCCGTACACACCCTATATGAAAAGCGCCGTGTAGGATGAACCTGTGTATGTAAACATCAATTCTTCCACACATGTGAGGTATCACCTCATCAAACATCAGAGTGAGAGCAATAATTCCTGGCTCATAATTCATGGTTCACTCTAAACATGTTTAATAATTCCCCCCCGGTACTACCGGGTCGGTAGACGAGCTGATAATGTCACTTTTTTGTGTGGGTCAACTTTTTCAACCATATGCTGCGTTATACAGATCGGCCACCAGGGGGAGCGTCTGCTGATCTCTAAGAAATGGACAAAGAGAATTGTATAGAAAAAATAAGAAGGGATAATATAAAGGGGATAGGAGGGAAGTCCGGGGACATTATAAGGGGTAAGGGATAATATAAAGGGGATAGGAGAGGGGTCCGGGGACATTATCAGGGGTAAGGGATAATATAAAGGGGATAGGAGAGGAGTCCGGGGACATTATCAGGGGTAAGGGATAATATAAAGGGGATAGGAGGGGAGTCCGGGGACATTATCAGGGATAAGGGATAATATAAAGGGGATAGGAGGGGAGTCCGGGGACATTATCAGGGGTAAGGGATAATATAAAGGGGATAGGAGGGGAGTCCGGGGACATTATCAGGGGTAAGGGATAATATAAAGGGGATAGGAGAGGAGTCCGGGGACATTATCAGGGATAATATAAAGGGGATAGAAGGAAAGTCCAGGGACATTATCAGGGGTAAGGGGTAATATAAAGGGGATAGGAGGGAAGTCCGGGGACATTATCAGGGGTAAGGGGTAATATAAAGGGGATAGGAGGGAAGTCCGGGGACATTATCAGGATTAAGGGGTAATATAAAGGAGATAGGAGGGAAGTCCAGGGACATTATCAGAGGTAAGGGATAATATAAAGGGGATAGGAGGGAAGTCCGGGGACATTATCAGGGGTAAGGGATAATATAAAGGGGATAGGAGGGAAGTCCGGGGACATTATCAGGGATAATATAAAGGGGATAGAAGGAAAGTCCAGGGACATTATCAGGGGTAAGGGGTAATATAAAGGGGATAGGAGGGAAGTCCGGGGACATTATCAGGGGTAAGGGATAATATAAAGGGGATAGGAGGGAAGTCCGGGGACATTATCAGGGATAATATAAAGGGGATAGAAGGAAAGTCCAGGGACATTATCAGGGGTAAGGGGTAATATAAAGGGGATAGGAGGGAAGTCCGGGGACATTATCAGGGGTAAGGGATAATATAAAGGGGATAGGAGGGAAGTCCGGGGACATTATCAGGGTTAATATAAAGGGGATAGGAGGGAAGTCCGGGGCATTATCAGTGGTATGGAATAATATAAAGGGGATAGGAGGGAAGTCCGGGGACATTATCAGGGGTAAAGGGTAATATAAAGGGGATAGGAGGGAAGTCCGGGGACATTATCAGTGGTATGGAATAATATAAAGGGGATAGGAGGGAAGTCCGGGGATATTATCAGGGGTAATATAAAGGGGATAGGAGGGAAGTCCGGGGCATTATCAGTGGTATGGAATAATATAAAGGGGATAGGAGGGAAGTCCGGGGACATTATCAGGGGTAAAGGGTAATATAAAGGGGATAGGAGGGAAGTCCGGGGACATTATCAGGGGTAAGGGGTAATATAAAGGGGATAGGAGGGAAGTCCGGGGACATTATCAGGGGTAAGGGGTAATATAAAGGGGATAGGAGAGGAGTCCGGGGACATTATCAGGGGTAAGGGATAATATAAAGGGGATAGGAGGGAAGTCCGGGGACATTATCAGGGGTAAGGGATAATATAAAGGGGATAGGAGTGAAGTCCGGGGACATTATCAGGGGTAAGGAATAATATAAAGGGGATAGGAGGGGAGTCCGGGGACATTATCAGGGGTAAGGGATAATATAAAGGGGGTAGGAGGGAAGTCCGGGGACATTATCAGGGGTAAGGGATAATATAAAGGGGATAGGAGGGAAGTCCGGGGACATTATCAGGGGTAAGGGATAATATAAAGGGGGTAGGAGGGAAGTCCGGGGACATTATCAGGGGTAAGGAATAATATAAAGGGGATAGGAGGGAAGTCCGGGGACATTATCAGGGGTAAGGGATAATATAAAGGGGATAGGAGGGAAGTCCGGGGACATTATCAGGGATAAGGGATAATATAAAGGGGATAGAAGGGGAGTTCGGGGACATTATCTGGGGTAAGGGATAATATAAAGGGGATAGGAGGGAAGTCCGGGGACATTATCTGGGGTAAGGGGTGATATAAAGGGGATAGGAGGGAAGTCCGGGGACATTATCAGGCGTAAGGGATAATATAAAGGGGATAGGAGGGAAGTCCAGGGACATTATCAGGGGTAGGGATGAGCTTCGTGTTCGAGTCGAACCCATGTTCCACTCGAACATTGGCTGTTCGGTCGTTCGCCGAATTGCGAACGATATGGGCCGTTCGCGCCAAATTCGTGTGGCGCGTCACGGTCCATAATTCACTGCGGCATCGCAATGCATTGCTGGCTGATGATTGGCCAAGCATGCACTATGACTCGCATGCTTGGCCAATCACAGCGCCGCCTGAACAGAGAGCCGTAATTGGCCAAAGCCAAGGAGGCTTTGGCCAATTATGGCTCAGGGGATTTAGTACACGCCCCACACTATATAAGGCCGCCTGCACAGCGGCCCTGTTTAGTGTGTGTTCCGGCGTTCATTGAGAGAGAGAGATAGAGACAGACAGTGACATTTGATTTGAGTTAGATAGATTAGGCAGAACAGTCAGTCAGTTAGCTGCACTTACAGTGTATTGTGTATATATATGCATCCCAGGTGTTGCATATATATATACACTGTATTCAGTTTAGCTAGATCCGTTCTTGTTATCTTCCTATTGACAGGCAGGCTTGTCTTGTTACAGTATTTACAGCTACCTGAAGAAAATTACTGGTGTTCTTTTGATCCTATTAGTACCACAGTCAGGCAGCTAGACTATTTACAGTTAGTGCAGTGCATCCTGCTCACAGTGTTCAGCTAGATCCGTTCCTGTTATCTTCTTACTGACAGGCAGGCTTGTCTTGTTACAGTATATACAGCTACCTGAAGAAAATTGCTGGTGTTCTTTTGATCCTATTAGTACCACAGTCAGGCAGCTAGACTATTTACAGTTAGTGCAGTGCGTCCTGCTCACAGTGTTCAGCTAAAACTACAAGTTAGTGGGGTGCGTCCTGCTCACAGTGTTCAGCTAAACCTACAAGTTAGTGGGGTGCGTCCTGCTCACAGTGTTCAGCTAAACCTACAAGTTAGTGCGGTGCGTCCTGCTCACAGTGTTCAGCTAAACCTACAAGTTAGTGGGGTGCGTCCTGATCACAGTGTTCAGCTAAACCTACAAGTTAGTGGGGTGCGTCCTGCTCACAGTGTTCAGCTAAACCTACAAGTTAGTGTGGTGCGTCCACCTCACAGTGTTCAGCTAAACCTACAAGTTAGTGGGGTGCGTCCTGCTCACAATGTTCAGCTAAACCTACAAGTTAGTGGGGTGCGTCCTGCTCACAGTGTTCAGCTAGATCCATTCCTGTTATCTTCTTACTGACAGGCAGGCTTGTCTTGTTACAGTATATACAGCTACCTGAAGAAAATTACTGGTGTTTTTTTGATCCTATTAGTACCACAGTCAGGCAGCTAGACTATTTACAGTTAGTGCAGTGCATCCTGCTCACAGTGTTCAGCTAAACCTACAAGTTAGTGGGGTGCGTCCTGCTCACAGTGTTCAGCTAAACCTACAAGTTAGTGTGGTGCGTCCACCTCACAGTGTTCAGCTAAACCTACAAGTCAGTGGGGTGCGTCCTGCTCACAGTGTTCAGCTAAACCTACAAGTTAGTGGGGTGCGTCCTGCTCACAGTGTTCAGCTAAACCTACAAGTTAGTGTGGTGCATCCACCTCACAGTGTTCAGCTAGATCCGTTCCCGTTATCTTCTTACTGATAGGCAGGCTTGTCTTGTTATAGTATATACAGCTACCTGAAGAAAATTACTGGTGTTCTTTTGATCCTATTAGTAACACAGTCAGGCAGCTAGACTAGTTACAGTTAGTGCAGTGCGTCCTGCTCACAGTGTTCAGCTAAACCTACAAGTTAGTGGGGTGCGTCCTGCTCACAGTGTTCAGCTAAACCTACAAGTTAGTGGGGTGCGTCCTGTTCACGGTGTTCAGCTAAACCTACAAGTTAGTGGGGTGCGTCCACCTCACAGTGTTCAGCTAAACCTACAAGTTAGTGTGGTGCATCCACCTCACAGTGTTCAGCTAGATCCGTTCCCGTTATCTTCTTACTGATAGGCAGGCTTGTCTTGTTATAGTATATACAGCTACCTGAAGAAAATTACTGGTGTTCTTTTGATCCTATTAGTAACACAGTCAGGCAGCTAGACTAGTTACAGTTAGTGCAGTGCGTCCTGCTCACAGTGTTCAACTAAACCTACAAGTTAGTGGGGTGCGTCCTGCTCACAGTGTTCAGCTAAACCTACAAGTTAGTGGGGTGCGTCCTGTTCACAGTGTTCAGCTAAACCTACAAGTTAGTGGGGTGCGTCCACCTCACAGTGTTCAGCTAAATCTACAAGTTAGTGCAGTGCGTCCTGCTCACAGTGTTCAGCTAGATCCGTTCCTGTTATCTTCTTACTGACAGGCAGGCTTGTCTTGTTACAGTATATACAGCTACCTGAAGAAAATTACTGGTGTTCTTTTGATCCTATTAGTACCACAGTCAGGCAGCTAGACTATTTACAGTTAGTGCAGTGCGTCCTGCTCACAGTGTTCAGCTAAACCTACAAGTTAGTGGGGTGCGTCCTGCTCACAGTGTTCAGCTAAACCTACAAGTTAGTGGGGTGGGTCCTGCTCACAGTGTTCAGCTAAACCTACAAGTTTAGTGCATTGTGTCCTGCTCATAGTGTTCAGCTAGATCCGTTCCTGTTATCTTCTTACTGACAGGCAGGCTTGTCTTGTTACAGTATATACAGCTACCTGAAGAAAATTACTGGTGTTCTTTTGATCCTATTAGTACCACAGTCAGGCAGCTAGACTATTTACAGTTAGTGCAGTGCGTCCTGCTCACAGTGTTCAGCTAAACCTACAAGTTAGTGGGGTGCGTCCTGCTCACAGTGTTCAGCTAAACCTACAAGTTAGTGGGGTGCGTCCTGTTCACAGTGTTCAGCTAAACCTACAAGTTAGTGGGGTGCGTCCACCTCACAGTGTTCAGCTAAAGCTACCTGTAGAAGGTTGGTGGTGTTCTCATACTACAGGCAGGCAGTTGATTTTGCTAGCTGCAGTATCAGTACATATATATATATATATATATATATATATATATATATATATATATATATATATCCCAGCTTAGTACAGCTACAGGCCATTAGTATGTCTGGAAGGCCAAGAAGGAGAGGCAGACAGTCACAAGCCAATAAGAGAGGGCAAGCAGGCTCTGTGTCTAGTGCTGGTCGTGGAGACGGTGCATCCTCATCAGCACGTGGCCGTGGGACAGGCTTGGCCTTTTTTTCGGCAGCTGGCCGTGTTGAGCTGCAACATGCGGAAGACTTGGTCGAGTGGATGACCAAGCCGTCCTCATCCTCCTCATCCTCTCTCACCCATGCCCAGGGTACTTTGTCTGGCAAAGCAGCGGCCTCTTCCCTCGGCTCAATGTCATCAGTGACTCCTTCCCTAGCCCCACCATGTCCTCCTGAGGAGTCCCTCGAACTGTTTGACCACAGTGTTGGGTACATGCTCCAGGAGGATGCCCAGCGTTTGGAAGGCTCTGATGATGATACTGAGCTTGATGAAGGCAGTAACATGAGCACGGACAGAGGGGGTGCCCAAGAAGGACAGCAATCTGGCAGTCATGCTCCCCCTGCTGCAGCATACTGCCAGGTTTGCTCCAGTGATGAGGAGGGAGGGGATGATGAGGTCACTGACTCAACCTGGGTGCCTGATAGGAGAGAGGAGGAGGAGGAGGAGGTGGCACATCACCAACGAGGCAGGATGCCCTCCAGGGGCCATCCAAGGGCAGCACATTGACTGCATCACACCCCAAAGCTCCACATGTGCGGGGCGCTGCAGTCTCTGCGCGTTATTCAAAAAGTTCTGTGGTGTGGGCCTTTTTTGAGACGAGTGCATCAGATCGCCCCGCTGCTATTTGCAACATATGTCTCAAGCGTATCTCGCGTGGCCAAAACATCTCCCGCTTGGGTACCACATGCTTGACCAGACATATGTTGACCTGCTATGCAGTTCGTTGGCAAGAGTATCTAAAAGACCCACACCAAAGAACAAAGAGGACCTCTCCTTGCTCCTCATCAGCTGAGATTTCCAACCCCACTATACCTTCAGTCCTCTCTGAGACCTGCACTGAGAGGAATGAAGGTGTAGAATTAGGTGTGTCACAGCCAAGTACTTGTGGGCAATCTGCTTTTGGTACACCGACGTCAGATTGTACCAGGCAAATTTCCCTGCCCCAGCTGCTGCACCGCCGAAAGAAGTTTGCTCCCAGCCATCCACATGCCCAGCGGTGAATGCTAGCTTGGCAAAATTGCTAGCACTTCAACTGCTGCCTTTTCAGTTGGTAGACTCTGCCCCCTTCCGTGAGTTTGTGGAACGTGCGGTTCCTCAGTGGCAGGTACCCAAACGCCACTTTTTCTCACGGAAGGCGATTCCGGGTCTCTACCGGCATGTGGAAGGCAATGTCCATGCCTCGCTGGACAGGGCGGTCAGTGGTAAGGTGCATATTACCGCTGACTCATGGTCCAGCAGGCATGGACAGGGACGTTACCTAAGTTTCACGGCGCATTGGGTGACTCTGCTGGCAGCTGGGAAGGATGCAGGACAAGGTGCAGTAGTGTTGGAGGTTGTTCCGCCACCACGCTCCAAAATGCTAATGATTGTGACACACCTCTCTCCTCCACCCCCTCCTCTTCTTCTTCCTCCATGGCCTCTTCCTGTGCTTTGTCCTCGGAACCAGCAGTGCTCCGTAGCCGTTCAAGGGGCTACACAAGTACGCAGGCCAAAAGATGCCATGCGGTGCTTGAGCTGGTGTGCTTGGGGGACAGGAGCCACACTGGGGCAGAGGTTCTATCAGCTCTGCAGGGGCAGGTTCAGAGATGGTTGATGCCACGCCAACTTAAGGCAGGAATGGTGGTTTGCGACAATGGCACCAACCTCCTCTCTGCCCTCCGACAGGGACAAATGAACCATGTGCCCTGTTTGGCTCACGTCCTTAACTTGGTGGTGCAGCAGTTCTTGGGCAGGTACCCGGGCTTACAGGATGTCCTGAGGCAGGCCAGGAAAGTCTGTGTGCATTTCCACCGGTCATATAATGCCAGTGCTCGGCTGACGGACCTCCAAAAGGAGTTTAACCTGCCCAAGAACCGCCTAATCTGTGACATGCCCACCAGGTGGAACTCAACGTTGGCCATGCTGCAGCGGCTGCACATGCAGCAGAGGGCCATCAATGAGTACCTGTGCGACTATGGCACCAGGACAGGGTCAGCGGAGCTTGTTTTTTTTTCCCACGCCAGTGGGCCATGATCAGGGACGCATGCACTGTCCTGTCACCATTTGAGGAGGCCACGAGGATGGTGAGCAGTGACAGTGCATGCATCAGTGACACTGTCCCCCTTGTCCACCTGTTGGAGCACACGCTGCGTGGAATAATGTACAGGGAACTTGAGGCAGAACAGAGGCAGGAAGAGGAGGACTTCCTTAGCTCTCAAGGCCCCCTTTATCCAGACAGTGTTCCTGCGTGCCCGCCGATCACACAGGAAGAGGAGGAGGAGGAGGAGGAAGATTGTGTCAGTATGGAGGTGGAGCCTGGCACTCAGCATCAGCAGCAGTCTTTAAGGGATCAGTCCCAAGAAACACATGGACTTGTACGTGGCTGGGAGGAGGTGGCTGCGGACCATGTCGTCCTTAGTGACCCAGAGGACTCCGGACCAAATGCCTCAGCAAACCTACGCTGCATGGCCTCCCTGATCCTGCAAAGCCTACGTAAGTATCCTCGTATTCGTGGTATCAAGGAGAAGGACCAATACTGGCTGGCAACCCTCCTTGATCCACGTTACAAGGGTAAGGTTGCGGACCTTATCTTGCCATCGCAGAGGGAGCAGAGGATGAAACATCTTCGGGAGGCCTTGCAGAAAGGTCTGTGCAACGCGTTCCCAGAGACTGGGAGGTTACAAACTCCTGTTTCTGGACAACGTGTTGCTGAGGCTTCGGTCAGTCAAAGAAGGAGCGGTGGAGAAGGTGGCCGTTTGACCGATGCGTTCAGACAATTTTTTGGTCCGCAGCCCCAAGGTATGATCGGTTCCAGCAACCATCGCCAGCGTCTGTTTTACATGGTGCAGGAATACCTAGGGCAAGATCAGACTTGGGCACCTTTCCCAACGAAAATCCTCTGGGTTACTGGGTCTTAAGGATGGATCACTGGCCAGAGCTTGCACAGTATGCAATTGAGCTACTGGCCTGTCCTGCATCCAGCGTTCTTTCGGAACGCACATTCAGTGCTGCTGGAGGCGTGGTAACCGATCACAGGGTGCGTCTGTCCACCATCTCGGTCGATCGACTGACCTTCATAAAAATGAATCAGTCTTGGATCACCACCAGCTACCAAGCACCTGATGCTGATGTAACCGAATAATTTTTTTTGAAATCTCAGATCCCTTCAAAGACTGCCTATGCTGATGCTGAGTGACTATCCCTGAGTAATTATCCTCTTCCTCCTCAATCATCACGCTGATAGCTTGTAAGAACATTTTTGGTTCTGGGCGCCACGACCAGTGCCTAAGGCACAATTTTTCAGCCCCTGTTTAATAGGGGCGTGTAATTACAATTTTTGATGCAATACTTTGCAGCAGGGCTCGTTCCTGCGTTCCAACTAGAGTGTCTGTGAGGGGTTGCAGTGTTGTGGCACCACCACCAGTGCCTAAGGCCCAATTTTTCTGCCCCTGTTTAACAGGGGTGTGTAATTACAATTTTTGATGCAATACTTTGCAGCAGGGCTCGTTCCTGCGTTCCAACTAGAGTGTCTGTGAGGGGTTGCAGTGTTGTGGCACCAGCACCAGTGCCTAAGGCCCATTTTTTCTGCCCCTGTTTAACAGGGGCGTGTAATTACAATTTTTGATGCAATACTTTGCAGCAGGGCTCATTCCTGCGTTCCAACTAGAGTGTCTGTGAGGGGTTGCAGTGTTGTGGCACCAGCACCAGTGCCTAAGGCCCAATTTTTCTGCCCCTATCTAACAGGGGCGTGTAATTACAATTTTTGATGCAATACTTTGCAGCAGGGCTCGTTCCTGCATTCCAACTAGAGTGTCTGTGAGGGGTTGCAGTGTTGTGGCACCACCACCAAAGGCCCAGTTTTTCTGCCCCTGTTCAACAGGGGCATGTAATTACAATTCTTGATCTAATATTTCACAGCAGGGCCCATTTCTGCACCCACCAAGAGCGAGTGAGGACTTACAGTGTTGTGGCACCAGCACCCCCACCACCACTACCAAAGGCCCAGTTTTTCTGCCCCCTGTTCAACAGGGGCATGTAATTACAATTCTTGATATAATATTTCACAGCAGGGCCTCTGAGGGCTTAGGTTGTTGTGGCCACAACAACACCTAAGGCCCAAATTTCTGCTGAGTATATAGGGCAGGCCTCTACTTTCAAACATCTAACTTACAAACGACTCCTACTTGCAAACGGAAGGAGACAACAGGAAGTGAGATGAAATCTACCCCTAGGAAGGGAAATTCTCTCCTGTAAGAGTTAATATGGGAAAAACATTTCTCCTTTCCACTGATGCTTTCCAATCCTTGTTCCACAAAAAACCCCAAATTCTCAAAAAACATTTGTCATTGGGACAAAAAGTGAGGTGAAATCTTCTAAAGAGGAGGAAAGACAGCAAAACAAATGTCACAGGGGTGATAACCCTTCCCTATGTTTTCCAAAAAGCTTAAAAAAGATTTCTTGGCTGGAGCTAAACACGTTAAAAATGTACCCGTTCAAAATGACAAACAGATTCTACTTAAC
>JBBHAA010003400.1:125000-132389 GCA_037953035.1 Aquarana catesbeiana
TCCTTGTTGATGGATATTTCATACACAGTTAGATTGTGGCCACTTCCCCCAGAAGCCTTGGCCGTCCTTGTTGATGGGTATTTCATAGACAGATTGTGACCATTTTCCCCAGAAGCATTTTACCGTCCTTGTTGATGGGTATTTCATAGACAGATTGTGACCATTTTCCCCAGAAGCGTTTTACTGTCCTTGTTGATGGGTATTTCATAGACAGATTGTGTCCATTTCCCCCAGAAGCTTTTTACCGTCCTTGTTGATGGGTATTTCATAGACAGATTGTGGCCATTTCCCCCCAGAAGCCTTGGCTGAGCTTGTTGACGGGTATTTCATAGACAGATTGTCACAATTTCCCCCAGAAGCCTTGGCCATACTTGTTGTTTTATAGACAATTAGATTGTAAGGGTAGGCAGGTGATTGTTGGTCACCTCCTCCATGTTTTCCCAACTCATTGGACGCCAGGTACTGGGTCACATAAGAGATAAGGATGGGTTCTTCTGGGCTACACTAGGCACAATGTACAGGGTCACTTCACTACACACATGGGTACCTTTTTTTGTGCCGTATTCATCAATGCCCGGAGATGAGGCTGAGATTGCCGTGGGAGAATCCTCAAACTTAAGGCGGATCTCTACTCTTAGAGATGAACGTACACTATGTACACTTGCCAAGAAAACTGTTCTCCAGTTAACTCTGTTTCCCGTGCCAATGTACACCTTCTCTTTATTGTGCATTTAGGAGGGACATGCTGAGCCAATGTCCACATCTACCCATCCAGCGTTTTCCAGTACCATTCCACAGTAGTCCAGTGGGCCCCGCCATGCACTCTGCACTTAACTTAACTTTTAAACTTCCTTACCTCTGCACAGGATGGGAGCCTCTGCGGTGCAATTCATTTCTGTTGCTATGAGAGACCACTGCCAGAAGGAATGCTGAAAAACACCTCCCTGCTAGAGGCCGTGACACCTGTAGCAGATGCACGCTATCGACAGGCTGCTTGTTACACTTCTGTTACTCTAGGTAACCACTTGTGTCTTTGCGTTACTTTATTCTACAAGAATACCTTCATACCCCAGGCGTTAAAACCTACTCGTTAACTATATGTGTGCCAGTTACTTGCAATACACCTCTTTCAGTAACTTCAGTCCAGGCAAGGATAACATTTCAAACACTTGAGAAAGTGCAAAGTAAACATCTCACAGTCCAACTGACATTTGCAATATAATTCCTATGTCCCCACTCTTAACTACAGGCTTAAGTGCTGCTCCAGCATGCCTGCTATGGCATAGTCCAAGCGCAGACAAGTCCTTTATAGGCATCTCCATGTAGGTACAGGTCCTTCCAAGGCACAAACCAGTGTTTGTGTCTTCAGGGCAAACCCCGACTTCAGATGACTCTACATGCAGGAAGTGGAGGACGGCATCCCTCTGCTCCTCCGGGTCTTGGTCTTTGTCTCAATCCTATACTGGTCTAGGGCCTGATACAGGTCCTGACCCTCTACCTTCTCCCTTTGTGATTTCTTCCCCCCTTCTACTCCACAGGGTTCTCCACAGGGGACTCTGTGCGTCGGACCACTGGCCCAATTTATATATCACAGGATAAATGGGCCGAACAGAGACAAGAACCTGCCAGAAAGACCAAAGAACCTAGAAAGGCATTAACCCCTACCCTTTCCAGCCAGGACAACACCTAAGTGTTTCAACCTGCCTACAAGACTATCGCTCTTTTCTCCAGAAGCTTTGGCCGCCCTTGTTGAGTGTTTCATAAGCAATTCGATTGTTGCCATTTTCTCTAGAAGCCTTGGCTGTTCTTGTTTATGGGTATTTTATAGACAATAGATTGTCGCTGTTTTCTCCAGAAGTCTTCGCTGCCCTTGTTGATGGGTATTTCATAGACAATTCCAAACCAAGTCTGATCGGGCAAAAAGTTCCACATCCCTAGAAATAGTACAATAGACAATCTTGGTTGGGACTTTTTAGGCACTCACATATACAAAATGTGTTACATTTTTTTTTACAAAATTTCTTTATTAAACTTAATTTATAAAAACAAAAACAGTGGCCATTTTTTCAAAGATACACATTGTGGTGCAGAAGATGCAGAGAAAACTATTTTGGAAGGGTCTCTTGGATCATGCCCTTAAGTCATTTTTGGCTTTAAAGGAACGGAACCTGTTCCCCTTTTTTGGAAGATGGAAAGGTTTTGTTATTGATGGGCAGTCAGAGTATGTACCAGTGGATATGTGGCACAACCCTGCTTTCCCTTATTGGGATTTCCATGGGGATTTTTGTAGCGCCCTTGGTGCTCTCCAAGCTACAGTGTGGGGTTGGTTGAGAACATATGGACACATCTCATATTTGAATTGAACAGTGCTGATGATGTTTCAAATCTGATAATCACCAAAACGTTTCCCTGATGAAGATTTGCTTGAAATTGAACTGTTGGGGCTTATTCACATAGCTGTGGTGAATATAATTGCCTACAGATAACCAATTAAGGATGGTCTGGTGTAACATCTTGTCATCTGCAGCTGATTACACTTTTATTTGTATTGTTATTATAATCGAGGTTTCATTAAGTATTTTTGTAAAAAAAAAAAAAAAAAGTATCATATTTTGTGTTTGTGACTACCTAAAAAGTCCCAACTAAGATTGTCTATTTTAATTGTATTATTGTTGCATTTTCCCCCAGAAGCCTTGGCTGCTCCTGCTGACTGGCATTTCATAGACAATTAGATTGTCTCTATTTACCCCTGACACCTCAGCCACCCTGGTTGAAGAGTATTTCATAGACTGTTAGATTGTCTCCATTTCCCCCAGATGCCTTGGCCACCCTTGTTGACAGGTATTACACATACACACCTATATCCAGTAAGCATTGTCACCATATCCAGTGGAAAATGATTGGGTTGGATGATGCTCATCACACATCTGTGGGCACCTTCTAGGGCAGCCTTTCAGCCTTTTTACCCCAGAGGAAACCTTGAAATAATTTTCAGGTCACAGGGAACCCGTAGTAAGCCTACTGCATCATGGGTCGTTAGAAAAATGCCCCTTACATTGGTGGTCCCTTACAGTTATGGTTAGAATTCCACCCTTACAGTTACCTGAAAGGATCAGTGGTATCATGATACTGGCTCTTCCAAGTTGTGATGAGCCTTGAAATATTAAGGTGAGGAGTCAATTACCACAGCTCGAGGAACCCCTAGCAACTTTTGGAGGAACCCTAAGATTCCTCAGAACGCTGGTTGAGAATGGCTGTTCTAGGGTGTGAAGGCAGCTGTGTGTTCCGTCTTGTATATCTCATTGTCCATGCTTTAATTATCATCCTTAAGCTAATTGCAGGAGGGAAGGGAGGGGGGGGGGGTCATTTGCAAACAATGACTGGAATGCAAACTTTGCACTGTTTCCACAGCAACTAAGAAGACGCTTTTCCTCCTCCCTGCCAAGTCAGAATACAGAGAGAGTATATCAGGGACCAGTGCAAAGCATACTCTGACCTTCTCCTGGGAGCTCTGAACCTAGGTGCAAAGCGTCAGATCCCCCTTAAAGCTGGTCATACACTATACAATCTGATCAGTGGTGTAGCTATAGCCTAAGCAGCTGTTTGGGTTGCAATGAGACCCCCAGAGGTGGGAAAATGGCCCCACAAAGATGGTGGTCTGAAGTCTCCATAGCAAATGAGCGTAGGATCATGCCGCTGCTAGTCACCGGCCTCCAATGCCTTCACGCTATTGGTGAGTAGATTTGTCGCTGTAATTGAATGAAAGTCTGCTGGTGTGTGACCAACTTTACACAGTATTCCTGGGGCTGAAAAATCCCAGAGTCTCCTCTCGACTAAAAAGTGACAAGACGTTTATGGGCCCATTTAGATCCATGTGTAAAGGACTGATTTTTTTATTTATTTTTATTTCGTGTTGGGCAGGTTCATTATTATTGATTGTGAAATGACATGCGTCCCTTTAGGGATTTGGTGTCGATGGAGTTAACGGGCATTGACCAAGGCTTGTGCATTCCTGTTGCCAATGCTTGAAAAGCCATGTTACGTGTGTTCTGGCCCATCACCATTGACTTGTATGAGCCCGGTGGGGACAGACGCTGGTGATTATGGTGAAGTTACATTTTAGGAAGTTGCAGTGTGTGTGATAAAATGTGACAAATGCAATGAACAAGACACCGTTTAAAGTCATATTCCACAAAAAAAAACAGTGTAAATGCATCTTATTCATTCATTGTTTGCATTGAAGCCAGCAAAGCATTGCAACTCTGATCAGTGGGCCATCAGTGGCATCGCTATGGGGGTGTGGGCTGCACCTGGGTGACACCCACCAGAGGGGTGACACCATCAAGTGGTAGGCTGGGGGGGAGAGCTGCACCGATAGGCTAGCCTGCTCAGTGCCTTACTGCCTGTCTTGCTGTCACTCTGTGGTGATACCCATGTCTTACTGCACCAGGTGACACCAACCCTAGTGACACCAACCCTAATGACACCAACCCTAGTGACACCAACTCTAGTGACACCAACCCTAATGACACCAACCCTAATGACACTAACCCTAGTGACACCAACCCTAGTGACACCAACCCTAATGACACTAACCCTAGTGACACCAACTCTAGTGACACCAACTCTAGTGACACCAACCCTAATGACACCGACCCTAGTGACACCAACCCTAGTGACACCAACCCTAATGACACCAACCCTAATGACACCAACCCTAGTGAAACCAACCCAAGTGACACCACTGGTCATCATTGCCATGCATAGGCTCCTGCAGACTATTCCTCCATCCCCAGGTCCATACCGAGGTACAGAGCTTCAGTTGTGGAGCCGGAAGATTGAAAATGTAGAAATATGGAAGTGACAGCAGAAAAAAAACCTCCCCTGAGTCTGTCCCATTTATTACTTTTTTATATACTATATATATACACACAGTGCTTTGAAAAAGTATTCATACCTCTTGAAATTTCCCACATGTCATGTTACAACCAAAAACGTAAATGTATTTTATTGGGATTTTATGTGATAGACCAACACAAAGTGACTCATAATTGTGAATTGGAAGGAAAATGATAAATGGTACAAATAAATATGTGAAAAGTGTGTGTGTGTGTGTGGGGGGGCATTTGTATTCAGCCCCCTTTACTCTGATACCCCTAACTTAAATCTAATGGTACCATTTGCCTTCAGAAGTCACCTAATTAGTAAATAGAGTCCACCTCAATCTCAGTATAAATATATCTGTTATGTGAAGCCCTCAGAGGTTTGTTAGAGAACCTTAGTGAACAAACAGCATCATGAAGGCCAATGAACACACCAGACAGGTCAGAGATAAAGTTGTGGAGAAGTTTAAAACAAGTTTGATTATAAAAAAATCTCCCAAGCTTTAGACATCTCACGGAGCTCTGTTCAATCCATCATCTGAAAATGGAAAGAGTATGACACACCTGCAAACCTACCAAGACATGGCCGTCCACCTAAACTGACCGGCCGGGCAAGGAGAGTATTCATCAGAGAAGAGCCAAGAGGTCCATGGTAACTCTGGAGGAGCTGCAGAGATCCACAGCTCAGGTGGGAGAATCTGTCCACAGGACAACTATTAGTCGTGTTCTCCACAAATCTGCCCTTTATGGAAGAGTGACAAGAAGAAAGACATTGGTGAAAGAAAGTCATAAGAAGTCCAGTTTGTAGTTTGTGAGAAGCCATGTGGAGGACACAGCAATCATGTGGAAGAAGGTGATCTGGTCACATGAGACCAAAATTCAACTTTATGGCCTAAAAGCAAAACGCTATGTGTGGGGAAAACTAACACTGCACATCACCCTGAACACACCATCCCCACCGTGAAACATGGTGGTGGCATCATGTGGTGGGGATGATTTTCTTCAGCAGGGACAGGGAAGCTGGTCAGAGTTGATGGGAAGATGGATGGAGACAAATACAGGACAATCTTAGAAGAAAACCTGTTAGAGTCTGCAAAAGACTTGAGACTGGGGCGGAGGTTCACCTTCCAGCAGGAAACATACAGCCAGAGCTACAATGGAATGGTTTAGATCAAAGCATATTCATGTGTTAAAATGGCCCAGTCACAGTCCAGACCTAAATCACATTGAGAATCTGTGGTAAGACTTGAAAATTGCTGTTCACAGACGCTCTCCATCCAATCTGACAGAGCTTGAGATATTTTACAAAGAAGAAGAATGGGCAAAAATGTTCCTCTCTAGATGTGCAAAGCTGGTAGAGACATCCCCAAAAAGACTTGTAGAGAAAGGGGGTTCTACAAAGTATTGACTCCGGGGGGCGCCATACAAATGCCCCCCCACACACACACACACTTTTCACATATTTATTTGTATCATTTATCATTTTCCTTCCACTTCACAATTATGTACCACTTTGTATTGGTCTATCACATAAAATCCCAATAAAATACATTTATGTTTTTGGTTGTCACATGACAAAACCCATCTTTTGATGGCTCCTTCCAGCAGGATAATGCACCATGTCACAAAGCTCCAATCATCTCACCACTGGACAATGAGGTCCCTGTACTCCAATGGCCTCCACACTCACCACATCTCATCCAATAGAGCACCTTTGGGATGTGGTGGAGCGGGAGATTGGCATCATGGATGGGCAGCCGAAGAAATCTGCAGCAACTATCATGTCACTTATGTCAGTCACGCAGGCCCTTAATCCCGGTGTGACAACCGCGAGCGATTTTGAACAGGAATCGCACCGCATTCATATTCAAAACACATGCGATTCTTCAGCAGAGTCATGTCTGGAATCACACTGAATCTGCACCAAAATCAATCGTGCAGGGCCCCTTTTTTTTTTTTTTTGGCCACCCCAGAATCGGATCACATGCGGTGTTCACACCCAATGCGTACCGATTTTGTGGGGTGTCGTTGTCGCCCCCCCCCGCAGCGGTTTCACGTGAACAGGGTGGTGATATGGATGTAGAATCCGTGCAGCACACGAGTGAGAACCGGGACTGACACTTCATGGTTGTTGGTAGATCTAAATGAGATTGTACAATCAAATTGTAATGTGTGTGACCTGCTTTTCTCCTCCCCTTATCTCCCTATACAAAGGGCTTTCAGAGGGGAGTAAACACTGCAGGCGGTGTGGGGGGGGTGTATTTATTACCTCTTGCAGTGCCTCCATCTGCTCTTCTCTCCAAAAGGATGGGACCATCTTTATTCAGGCACCATCATATAAATGCTGATGTCTGTGCAGTTCTTGCACACAAATGTCTGACACATATCAGCCCCTGGCTGCAGAACTTTCACTTTGCGACTTGCTACAAAGTTACAATGTTGTAGTCTGATCACTGGGGGGGGGGGGGGGGAGACTGAGGAAATGCCTCCTCCTGCCTTCTACAAA